>JBAMJV010010565.1:0-82009 GCA_037951105.1 Echinarachnius parma | reverse complement strand
GCTTTCCCCAATCCATGTTGCACAGAAATAATTATTCATATTACCGAGTGCAAGTCTATGAATACTCGATGGTGATTGGTCACTAAATGCATCTTTTGTTCAATCAGATCCATAGCACCCTTTTGTGTAGCTAGGCCCAGGTATCACATAGGAAGTGAAAACATTGTTTATACGTATCTTGCATATCTCAGATGGCAGCTCTACATTGACATTATAAGGTCTGTAAAAATTTTTTTTTTTTTTTGCACAAAGATTATTATCTGTTTCGTTGACATTTTGAATGAAGATAACAATCTGTATTGCAAATTGATATATTAGGAAGCGGCCTGTAGGATGTCAAGGTATGATGTCATAAGCAAAAACAAATTATTATTTGTTTCATTTTCTGTTATTATCTGAACTCTCAGTTTGCATCCAAGTGATAACACAGTAATGTTTTTTACAATTTAAGTGAAAGTAAAACAGATGTAAAGAGATCAAACTTCATACCTTGAGTCAATTTAATTTGATCTAACACAAAGTAATACAAAACCTGGCTTCATATATCATTAACCTTCTTTATAATTACCTATGAAACCTCATCAAGGGGTTTATAATTAAAGGGCTCCTGGCATTATTATTTGTTTCATTTTCTGTTATTATCTGAACTCTCAGTTTGCATCCAAGTGATAACACAGTAATGTTTTTTACAATTTAAGTGAAAGTAAAACAGATGTAAAGAGATCAAACTTCATACCTTGAGTCAATTTGATTTGATATAACACAAAGTAATACAAAACCTGGCTTCATATATCATTAACCTTCTTAATTACCTATGAAACCTCATCATGGGGTATAATTAAAGGGCACCTGGTATCTCGTTCAAAATTATTCCACAACATTAAATTCTCATCACCAGTTTTGTTGTCACGCTCATTTAGGTTAATTAATCTGTAAATGAGTTTGACAACGTTGACCTGCAATACCAACATTATAATATCTAGTATACTACATCACAAACCTTATATTATGTGACCATTTTATGAATACACAAACGTGTAGCACTTTCCAATGTTTTATAGTACATGTAGTACATTATTATATAGGTTTGGAATGTTGTTTGACAAATTCAACAGTTTTTTGTTTTTCGGCCCCGCGTTTTCTTCCTGTCAGGAAATCCTGCCTAAAAAAGGGTGTTTTTGTTTTCACTCCTCGGTGAACGAACTTAATTAAAGAAGCCACAAACTATGTGAATGACATTGGAAAATATAATATTTGTTATCATTAATTAGATAAATACTACCTATTAATTTAAATAATATAAATGACTATTAAAGATGCACTCTGCCCATATTAAATTCTCTGATATTCAAACTTCTAATGTTTAATAGCCACCAATTCTGGTGTGAAATATATTTATACCTTACTTGCAATTATCAGGAACTATACTAACCAAATAATAATATACAAGTTATTCCTTGAATGCATACATTCATTTACAAAGACATTGTTTGCCTTTGTCTCATATGTCATAATGGTGATTATGTTTTCAAAGTCAATTGAATAAACATTGCTTTCACTTCACTTTTGTCTTCTCACTTCACTTCACTTCACTTCACTTTTGTCTTATCATATTTTAAAAGTCTGCATCTACTTGCATATAATTAACCTGTAAAATTGATAACTATTTTTAACAAGCAAAACTAATAAATCACTTTCATATTACATAATCCATTGTTCATAGAATATTAGATTGTTTTGTATCAAATATATGGATATCATAATACCTAGGCAGGAAGTAACAGCATTCGCAGAAAGAGAAAGTGAGATTAGAATTTGTTGTTTAGATCCCGTCATAAATCTGTATCCTTACTTTGCTCAAAAGAGGGCAGCAGATGACTTTTTGACATCAACACACTTGCAAGTTGCAAACCTAACTAGCTAATAAAGGATTACTAACAAATAATGCAATATATGCATACCACAACAGTGATGGAATTGATATTGGTATAACATGCATTTTTCATAGACCATAGACTCCAGCCAGAATAGTTTGGTGCCGTATTCTGGACAGATTAAAACACAAGCTGATTTTGAATTACATTTTCTAATTTTACATTTTACCTTTCCCAAAATTTATGAAAAATAGCAAAATCAGTATAAATTAATATCCATTTTTGTATTTACAAATATTCTATAATGGTCAATATGATACAAATATATGCTGTGGACCTTAAACTCCAGTATACTTTGAACTCAACAAAGATATAATGGAATCTAGCATGAACATGCATAGTGTAAATAAATTCATATTCATAAATTTGACTTGGATATCATTCTACACACACAACTTTTTTGTTGTACATCGCTGTACAGAAGGTTCTAGAATAATTAATTTGTTATGCGGTAGGTCTAAAATACAGTATTCAATTATTTCCCATATAAAATTTCACAATTCGATACAGTAATCTGGTCTGGCGTGTGCGTGCATAATGCATCGTACATTCATAAAAATTGAAATCGACCGGGTTATCACCCTTTTTTACAACACGAGACGACTCCGGTGGCGCATCAATGGTCATTAGCGCTGAATGGAGGCACGATTACGAATAATGAGCAGCCTGGCTCTGCGCTGATTGGGGGGTGCACGCATGTCTTTGTGCTAGCGGAGATTAAATGCCGATGATAGCTTCAGCCTTGAACGTGAATGGGATACAGCTACATGTAACTAGCAGGGGATCGGGTGGGGGTTAGGTGGTAAGGTGGTGGGGTTAGGGTTGGGGGCTAAGGGTGGGGGTTAGAGAGAGAGGGTGAAGTACAGAATTTGGTAAAGAATAATGATTGGGAAAGGGTTGGGGGAAGGGGGTTAAGGGAGAGGGTGAAGTAAAGAAATTTGATGCAGGATTAAGATTTGGGTGGGGGATAGGAAGAGGGTGAAGAACTGAATTTGGTGTAGAATAAAGATTGGGCTGGTGGTTAGGGGGAGAGTAGAGTAGGGAATTTGGTATTTCGGTGCAGAATAAAGAAAGATAGGAGTGGGGGTTAGGGGTGGGGTTATACATGTAGATGGGGGATTAGGGAATTCGGTGCAGAATAAAGATTGTCAGGGGGTTAGGGGAGGGGATTAGGGGAGGGGGTTCGGGATGGGGTTCAAGAGAGGATGAAGAAGGAAATTTTGGTGGAGAATATCAAAAAAGGCATGTTGGGAGTAGAGAATGGAGGATGGGGTATAGGAACGAGGATATGGATTGAGGTAGAAGTAGAGGTAGGATAGTAGGGGTAGAATATACACTGTGAACATGAATTGGATATCTAGAGATGAGGGTATGGGGTGGGGGAAGGGGTTAGGTAATTAAGCTGTATGTATGGACCCCTTTGAACAGCTTGTAGCTGACATGGGCAATCCATCCTATGAATGGTGAATACATCAAACAAAATAGGAGCGGGATTGGGATGGGAGTAGGAAATGAAAGATGGGGAAGGAATTGAAAAATATATGGACGAGGAGGTGGGGGGGGGGGGGGGTGTCAAATCTGGTTGTGGTCAAATTTTATTCAATATATATTCCTACTTTTAGTGTGTGTGAATATGTTACTACATCTAATAAGGTGAGTCACAATTATGAGTGGTTGAGGGAGGGGGTCGGGTTTCATGGTGTGTGCTAATGCTGTTAGGTAAAGAAAAAATCCCGGATCGATCTCGGATCGGTAGAATTCAAAATCGCTAACGAGATTCTCGGATCGGATCGGATCTCGGAAAAAAATAATATTGCAATTTGCTCTGAAAAAAATGCAGCGTTGTAGACTTATCTTTCTTGTTTTATATGCCAATAATATTAACAATGTTGACGCTTTGAGGCATGCACATATCAACCTTTACAGAAAAACAGTTACAGACTATTCAGAATTAACTAAGTTTCGCAAGAAAAGTATTTTTTCCGAAGTGAATTGGGCCTAGAAATCGATCGTTTGTTCAGCATCGCGCCACACATTCACAGAACTCAGCCGGCCAGTCACGGGGAAACATCACATGAAAATATGTACGATCTTCTTGGTGAGAGCCTTCAAAAAGTGGCTATAAATTAGCCTTTTTGTGATCAACACAATTTTGGTAGTCTACTTACATGATAACATGGCATTTGAAAGCTGAACAGATTTTTAAAAATACCCCCAAAACAATGAAAAACGGGGCTGAATATATCGATAAATTTCCAAAGCACGTTCGTGAGGGAAGGTTGAAGTAGTTACGGTACCGGTAGCAGCATTTGCAGCAAGTTTTCGGGCCGCTGCACTGCTGGCATGTTTCACGCATATTCGTTCGTGTACGGGTCTTTGTTTCATACGCCGGATTCATCCGCGATCTGTTATGTATTATGATACATGTAGTTGTTATTTACCGATTTTTTTAGTAGTTGTTTGCATTGCTTTGGGGCTCAGTTTTTTTCTGTTCAGCTTTTAAACGCCATGCAATCATGTAAGTAGAATATCAAAACATTTAAACATGGTGCAAATAACCAAAATACGTATTTTGAGCCACTTTTAGAATGCACTGGCTGATCAGCTCGATCATACAGATATACATCTGAAGTCTCCCCGAGAGTGTCGGCCTAACTTTGTGTGCATTTCCGTCGGCAATATCGTTCAAATGAATAGCAATTTTGCGCATCCTGTTCAATTTTCGACTGCGAAACGAATTAATGAACCAAGAATTTCTCCAAAATAACCACTCATAAAGTAAACAATATTGATTCCCCCATTCTTTATTTAAATTACACTACTTAATGGACTGTCAAACATACACATTTTCAATAATTACTGGAGAAAATGGGTCGGCAAAATCTTCCGACATTTTCTACCGAGAAAATTTATTTCTCGGATCCGTCTCGGATCCGGCTCAGAAGCGATTATCGCCGGGAAATCGGATCGTTCCCGGATCGGATAACAGCATTAGTGTGTGCCAATAATTAGTTTCTAGTCCGCCATCTAATTGGAGTCCACTTCATTGCATTGGTCTTTATACCTCTCTTTCCATTTGTACAGTTTCAATCCAAAAATGCAGTGTCTGCTTTTTTGTCAATAGAGAAGGCAGGTTATATCAAAATCAGATCATCTTGAATGGGTTAAAGTGATCCATTAACTCAGATGTCAAATTCAACCAAATTCACTTGGAGCTTCAACGTTTCTCTTGTACCTTGTTGTTTGGTTTATGGTAACAGAAGAAATGCAGGGTTTTGATTTGTCAAATGCCTCCCTAATTATGGAGATATTTATGATTGAATTGAAAAGCATCCCGGAATGTTTTTTTTTTTATTGGAGTCTGAATTAATGGGCAGTAGGTGATAAAATCTGACATAAATTTTCACTCTTTTGTTCACTTGGGAAACATTGTTCTTTTCTATTGAAGAATCTTACAATGATATAAGTCTCAAATATCACTTTCAGAAAAACCCTCAAAATGTAAAATTCATGAATGAATCACTTAAATAAAGTAATGATTTCATTTAGACTAAGTTAGTATTTTTGAAATGTCAATTTCCACAGCATTTGCAATCTCTTCTCATTTTGTGAAGTAATAGGATCCCATAACATAATTTGTTGCTAATGGCAACAACGTTAGCAGCAAAAAATTACAATGCAAGAAACTGCATGACATTTCAATTACTGTAGGACTAGCAATGAATCAATGAATTAATTATTTTTTTGTAATGTTCTATAGAATTTGCATAACATTATACATACAGGCAACAACAGAGATATTGTTTTTTTGACTGTGAAAAAATGATATTAAACAAATTGTTGAAAATCTTTGTGAATATGCACAAAGAAATACCTACAAGAAAGTTACATATCTACTCTATATGAAAAGCTGTCAAGAATAATCGCAACATATACTATACATTTTCAATTCATTGCCTCATTGTTAATGTATGAGCATCGCAGGAGTATATAACAATACGCATGTATGTATGTACATAAATTATGCATACACCCTTGCTCATGGAAAAATGCTCAGTTTCATAAGTTCTCGGATTCCACAATAAACACACACAAAAAATAACAAATTTATGCTCAATACTGTTCATGTACAATCCAGTGTATGCAGTACTAATCAAGGGACTTCATTGACATTTGAATGCTACTGCAAGAGAATGTAAGATTTAACATAATATTTTCATTTTCTCAAGAAAATTATGATGTCATTCACCCCTAGTAATAAAATTGGTATTATCATACGCTGCCCACTAGATTAGGCAAGTCCGGAAATAGCTTCGATCATGAAGATTGCACTTAACAGGGAAGATGAACAGGCCTGTAACTCTTAAAATGAACCTGAATTGATTGCTATGGGCTACAACCCATTACACATAGATACAATCATAAAGGTTCTGGATAAAAATAGACTTTTAAATGGCAAATATGGATATAAAAGGAATTATCGTAAATATTTGCACTATATTTTACTTGGTTATAAATGCAATGTAACAATTTGCCTCCATAACAATGGTGAGGCCCCTTTAATTATTACAATCATAAATGTGATAAAATATCATCATTATTATCAATGTTAAGTTGTATCATGATTATGAAAATGAACATCATCAGCAGCAGCATCACCATCACCACCATCTTATCATCATCATCATCATATCATTATCGACAACATCATCACTATCACCAACATCTTATCGTCATCATCAGTATCATCATCATCAGTATCATCATCATCAGTATCATCATCACCATCATCATCACAACCATCTTATAATCTAAATCATCATCTCATCATCATCATCATCACCATCATCACAACCATCTTATAATCATCATCATCTCATTTCTATTGACAACATCTTCATCATCATTAATTAATATCACCACTATCTTATCATCAACACCACTACTACCACCACCACACCAGCTCACCATCATCTCATTATCAACATCACCACCCTCATCTCTCTATCATACCTGTTGTTGATCAGTTCCGTCATGCTCGATGAGACCGGAGAGTACATGCCCAGACCACAGGTGCACTGGCAGCGGCACTTCTGCAGGTCGATGTCGGACGCCACCCGCTTCAGGCGGTACGCCGAACGCAAGCTGCGGGCCGAGAGGGCGCGATCGCGGTCCACCGGCGCAGTCTTGCCATAATCCATCCTCGGTGACGTGTACCCGTTCATTTTCGTTTTCAATGTCAAATAAATCCTGATGATAAGTTTCCAAACTTATGTGTAGCTGTTCATTTTGTCGCGTCTATCAAAAGTTTCTAAACTTACACCATTACCATTTATGTTTTAATCACAAAAGTGACAAAAGTTTCCAAACTCATGCACACATATTAAATAAAAGAAAGTCGGCTCCTGTGCTGACCAGTGTGTGCTAATCAGTAGATTAAAATCCAAATGATGAGTATATATATTCCACGAAGAATAGGTGCATGTGTCCTAGCAGTCAGTCAGTATATAAAGAGTGTATGGCTTTAGCTTGGGAGAGTAAAACAAATCTCCTATTTCCTCTTTTGTTTTGGCACCGTTATTCCAACAAGTACACTGTCACTGCATAAGATCCTACCAGAATCCTGTTTGTTAGAGCCATTAACCAATACAGTGCCTTCGGTTAATTTTTGTCCCATAATAAACACACATTGTCTATGGAGTACGAGTTCCTGAAATGTTCAGAGTTAATAGTCTTTCAGATTTGCACAGGAAATGGATGGTAACCAGTTCCTTCTAATTTCCAGATAGAGTCTGAATTTCAGATCGTGTTTGAACTCATTTCCTCATTGTGTTCTGCCAGCTGAAATCTATAGGGATTGATGAAAATGAAAAGAGTTACAGTTTAAGACAAAAAAACAAAAAAATATCTAGATTTGTTTTGTTTTTTATGTTCTAAACTGAACTCTCTGCAGAAGTAAACAACACATCTAGAACACTGACAAACATTTATGGGACACCATGTTGAAAACATTCTTTTCTTGGAGTTTCTTTGAATTCAAATAATTCTGACCAAAAACACTGAGCAATAATGTGTTATTTTATATTTCAAAATGTCCATCACACTCTTCCAAGATAGAATATTTGATTTGGTGTGCCATAAATGTCCTTCTTCAGTAACATATCACCATGGAAACCTACAAATCTTGTACAACATTCCCAGAAACAAAATCAAGATACCAAGTCCAAATTGAAATACTATACCAAAAATCCACACGTATTTCATATTTATGAAATAAACAAATTTGGTTATGTTTTCTATAACTGCAGCTCCCAACAAAAACCAAACAGCAACCAATCTCAACCTAGCAGTCACTAATAATGAGCATATTTGAAATAATTTAGCCTTTAAACAAAAATTTCCCTAAATGGGAACCTCCAAAAAGATCTAGACACATCAACGTAAGCATGATCAAACATTTCAGAATAATTTGACGTTTGAAACAAAACTTCCTTCAGATGGGTAGTGGGTATCTCCATTAAGATGCAGAAATCAAACCAAGCATAAAAAACCTCATGTAGCTTTTCGTCTGGAGCAACAATTAACCACCAAACATAAAGATGAACGTATCAAGCGAAGCACGATAAAACTGCATGTAACCTTGCCCATATAAAACCAACAAATAACACCTTCCGACAACCATGCATATCTAATTGATGCAGTGCGCATGAAACCTTATCATCCCCATCTAACCAAATGAAAATAGAACGCATCCTCCTCGAACATATACATCGGGAGGTGGCTTTGAGAAATTAGCCCAACATCTACACTCAAGAGGAGAAAAAACATATCCAATTCTAACCCCAAAATCCAACGTCAGAATCTCAAGAAGGATTTTAACAATGTTCCCTGTATCAACCCAAATACAAACAATACATCTCATCTTCTGGTACAAATCAACAAGATATTGCTCTTCAAAATTAATTATCAAGGCTTCTTCCAAAACAAAAATAAAAATACTACCAAGTACTAATTCTTAATAAACAAAAACAATCATCATAGGGATGGCTTCGCCAAATTATTCTACAGATACAAAAACTGATAACATATATCCTCCGCTAATAGGAAATGGACAGATAGAGAAGGTTTGATGTTATTGCTGCGCACACACGATTCGATCATTACATGCTTGGAGGCTTCTGGTCAACTGACAGATGTAGACATTTTTTCTGGAGCGCTTACCGAGAAAGGGCAAATATATACTCGTCTTCAAGATTGCATCGGTTGTCGACGGCGATAAAAACGACTGCGATAAAAACAAGCAGAGGAAACTTAATCCAATGGAAACAAGACTGTTGCTTTTAATAGCTGAAGAAGAGGAGAATCGAGTGAGAAAAATCATTACTCGTGTCTGATCAACACAATTATTCAGAGAAATGTATGGTTTCATAACGGTTTCTTTGCTGCTTACGTGCGATAAAGAGAACTATTTAAGACCTCAAGTGCCAACGTTGCAAGTTTGTACCGCACAATTCACTTAATGCCCACTGAGCTGCCTATATCCCTGACAAACTAGGAGTTAGTAGACACATTTTCTTGTACACCTTTTATAGGATAACATCTATAGACAACATCAAAATATGTACACACTTTTTGCAAACTGATTTAAGACCAAGTTAATTTGATGAGAAAACATGAAATCATTCATCTAAAAGACAATTATTAACCGATGAAGTAAAATGCCAGGCAGTGATCTGTCAAATTCATTGACTTAGATTATTGAAATGAGGACATAGTAAAAAGCTCTCTGAGAGGTTCTTCTATTTTTAGGGCCACACACAAACAAAGTTAATGCACTTTAGATAGACTGCCCTAATGCATCGTTGACGAGGCGTCATCCGATCGAAGAAGATCACTCAGAAAATAGAACTCAACACCATGAAACGGTGCCAGGACGCAATTAGCTTGAGACACAACTTAGGAATCTAATGATAAAGTTCACACTGCACCTTTAATCTGGACCTAATCTAGACACAATGGTATTGATTAAATTCAAATTGTTTCAGTTTGTCCTAATGTTTCACATTTAACATTCATGCATTGTTCACAAGTTGTTAAGAGTAACGCATCGTTTACGAAATGTTTTCTGATCGGAAAGATCACTAAGAACATACAAACTTTACACCATGAAAAGGTACCATGGAACAAGGGGCTTGGGACACGATTTAGAAATTTGAGATCCTAATCTGAACCTAATCTAGACACAATATCAATGATTCAATTCAAACAGTTTAACATTAATCACAGCAGATATTTGGTCATTGATGAGTACCATGAAAACGTAATGTGGAACAAGGACTGAAGACATGATTAGTAATCTAAGATCCAAGTTCACACATGACTTTAAACTGGATCTAATCTGGACACAACTGCACTGATACAATTCAAAAGGTTTCATATTAATCATACAAATGTAAGCAGATAGCTTGTCTTAATGCATCATTGGCGATGCATCTTGATGGATCTTGACACAGCCGTATTGATACAATTAAAACTGATTCACTCAGGCAGATATGCTGTCATAGTCCTTATGTATCAGTGATGCCATGTCATCTGAGCAAGGGATAATTTGGAAGCAGAATGATTTACCAAGAAAATGTAGCATCAAACTAATTAGTCTGATGCATGACTTTGACAGCCATTTCATGCACCACCTCCAATAATTCAATCTATAGGCTTGTCTATATATTTATCCATATATTTATCCATCCATCCATCTATCTATCTATCTATCTATCTATCTATCTATCTATCTATCTATCTATCTATCTATCTATCTATCTATCTATCTATCTATCTATCTATCTATCTATCTATCTATCTATCTATCTATCTATCTATCTATCTATCTATCTATCTATCTATCTGCATGTCTGTCTATCTATCTATATATCTGTATATCTACCTTCACTCCCCCTCTATATATCATTTTTGTTCATATTTATTTCACCCCTCTCTATTGATACATTATGTACAATTTATTGCCTACCTCCATACCACATTGATATCGTATACAATCTATCTCTCCTATGTTTCCCTTTTATCTATTTAATCATAAATCCCATCTCTTAATCCCACCTCATCAAATGCATCCCCCAATATCAAAATTGATGTGTGAAAATTTGTGCCTACCCGAACCCTCATTTCCCCTTACCTCTCGTCTTATATCAATGGCCTCTTTGTCAAATGTATCCACCGATATTAACATTGATAAATGTGTACAATTTTGTGCCTACCCCAACTCTCATTGATATCATATTCCCTTGATCTTGTTTTCATTATCTCTCTATCTATATGGCTCCTTATCTTTCTATCTATATTGATGTCCTCTTTGTCAAATGTATCCACCAATATAGAAATGGATGTAAAACGTGTAAAATGTCATGCCTATATACCCCCAACCGGTCCCTCATTGATATAATTTCCCCCCATCTTTTCTCCTTATCCATCTATTTATATTGATGTCCTCTTCGTCAAATGTATCCACGGATTAAAAATTGATAAAAGTGTGAAAATTCTTACTCATCCTTCACTGATATCATATTCCCATCTTTCCCCATTTGCTGCTTATCCCTCTATCTATACTGCTCCTTATCTTTCTATCTATTGCTGTCCTCTTTGTCAAATGTATCCACCAATATTTAAATTGATAAATGTGTGACATTTCTTGCCTACCCTTGGCACCCCATTACAAGGCCCAGCTGTGATTTTCAATTTGAGGAGGGCATAATTCCATTTCTCCTCTTCATTTGCAAGAAGTGCGCACGTGATTTCCCCCAAACAAAGTGGTCTGCCGTTTGCGCCTCTGGGGACCCGTTACACACTGCCCAGAGAGTGCCGCTTTCATTCATGCTAAAAGTGCATGTATCTTGAACTTTTTTAACCCATTCACACTGGCTCTGAAAAATACCCTGGATGTGGTCTATGGAGAATGCATGTTAAACCCAAATCAAATCAAATAGAATGGGTTTAGGCCAGTCAAAGATATTCAAAATCAGGCAGGGTGTATGAAATCAATAATTCATGAACAATTTGATCCACTTCATTAATTTGGCTAACGTACGTTATTCTAGATGATGAAGAAGTGTATTGAACTTCATCAATGAAATTAATTTCTCACTTGAAAACAATATCTTTGTGATTGATATTTCTCAAACTTCACTGTGACTGTACTTTCTACTTCACTAGCCATGCAGATTCTGCATGATTCATGACTGTCAGTCATTAAAGGAGACTGATGGGGCAAAGGACATAAGAATGTGTTAACCTGTTCACTACTAGATTTTGCAATACCCATTTAACTAATACAGGACCTGCCAGGTTTCCATAAGCAATGCGTTGAAGATATTCCTCTGGGCCTCTTCAATTTCACTATGTTAACCAAGAGAAGATGGTCTGAACTGCTGCTGAAAAATATATCGAATGGTAGCCTAAAAACACATGACATACAATGTAGCCGTCTGTCATTAACCCCTTCACTACGGGAACCGGGTGGGTTGTGTACAAAGTCTATGGAGATTTCAGAATCTCGTAGTGAACGGGTTAAGAAGACGCATATGGAATACATAGCTTCTAACAAGCATTTAAAGACATCGTGACATCCCACCGAGTCCTTTGGTTTCACTATACAGTATACACTCATGTTCTCCAGGAGAATACAGTCAAATCGGCTGCTGAAAAATATTAAATGGTAGCATAGAAACACGTGGCATTGTCGGGCATTTTACTGCATACACTATCCACTTTAGTGGCTTCATTTAAGTCATGGCTGTTTTACAAAGACTGATATTGAATAACTCGCTTCTATTAAACAAGAACTATAAAGACATCAAGCTATCCCAGAGAGTCCAATTGATTTCAATTTGTTTTCCATGAGTAGACAATCACAACTTTTGCTAAAAATATTAAAATGGTAGCATAAAAACACATGGCATTGTCTGGTGTTGCTGCCTACACTTCGGTACTTCGGTTGGATATGCTGAAAAACTCCTACAGGAGCATCACTCGACAGCTTGGTGAGATTAGATAGAGGTCGGTGAGGGTGGGGTGTTCTAGTCGAACTGTTGGCTACTTAGTTTCTGTTTAAAGGTTTGCGAGTCCTTTATTGACGTTAAGGAGAAAGGTCCACTTTAGTAGCTACAGTTTAATTCATGCCTGTCGGTAACTTAAGACGAATACCTCACTTCTAACGAGCCTACAAAGTCATCAAGCTATCCCACAGAGTCCCTTTGAGTTCACCATTTATTCCAAAAGTGAGGAGACGATCAAAATCAGGGCTCAAAATATTAAATGGTAGCCCAGGCTAAAGACACATGACATGTAGTTGTCTGTCATTAAGAAGACTAATATGGAATACATAGCTTCTAATGAGCCTATAAAGACATAATGACATCCAAGTATTAGTTATAAAGACATAATGACATCCAAGAATTAGTTTTGGTTTCACCACTATATGTTCTCCAGGAGAAATCAGTAAAATCTGCTGCTAAAAATATTTAACAGTAGCCTAAAAACATGGCATTATCGGGTGTTGCTGCATACACTATCCACTGTAGTAACTATGTACAGTTAGTTCATGATAGCTGTTTGTCATTAAGAAGAATAATATGGAATACATAGCTACTATCAAAGTATTAGTTATAAAGCAACGCTCGAAATTAGCACAGGCCCGATGGCCCGGGGCCACCAAAAATCTCTGTCGGGCCACCAAAAAATCATAATTGCTCTATTTTAGTGGCCCGATTGGGCCAGTAAGATTTCCAAATGTAAATCTGAAAATTTGACATTTCAAACATCGCCAAAACCAGGCATAAAAAACAAAGGAAATCAGTGGAAAAAATCAACAAAATAGCGAGCGCAAATCTGCTAACGGCGATAATCTGGAGAAATGTGCGTGATTAGACAGAAAAATTCATCTCGTTCTGGAGGTGCCTATGAAAATTATGACGTCTTGGGGAGACAAACAACAAAGAGAAAGACTGATTTACCCGTCTACTACTAGTGCATACAAGTAAAACTAGAAGTGTACACACATGCTGGTACATGTACCTTGTACTGGCCCCATGTAATATAAATGGGGACGGTATGTACATCAGCTTAATACAGCAATTCGCATAGCCACACACAGTCTAGTCAACTCTGCAACTATGCTTTGACTTGTCTTCAATTCAGTCCAATTTGCGCAAATTCGTTTGGGCAAGAAAGCCAGAAAGGCCTTATTATCTTTCAAAGCATCACATAATTTGAAAGAACTTCAAATATAGGACTCATAATAAGGTAGTACAGATTTTGTTTTATCTAGTTTTGTACTTTTGTAGATGTTTCATGCCAATTTTGTGAGAGTTCCAGTTCAGTCCCATGCATGTTGTTTTGTGTATAATTTCAACTTTCAACTTGTAAGTTGACAAAATCGCACAGAGAAAGGGCTGAAATTGTAACATTTCATCACTCCAAAATTACCTTTTACTGATTCAATGTTGGGTTTATATATTCCTTTACGGATTTTTGATCAGGGTGGTGATTTTAGATGTTATTTTCATTAATTAATTCTTATGAAAAGCTAAGATTACCGTTCACTGTTTTTTTTTGTTTTTCCTTGTTTTTTCGGGCCACCAAATTTCTGTTTCGGGCCACCAATATTGGATAAATACCAATTCTACTTGCCCGATCGGGCCACCAGCAAAAAAAGTTAATTTCGAGCGTTGTATAAAGACATTATGACATCCAAGTATTAGTTTTGGTTTCACCACTATGTTCTCCAGGGGACTTCAGTCTAATCTGCTGCTAAAAATATTTAACAGTAGCCTAAAAACATGGAATTGTCGGGTGTTGCTGCATACACTATCCACTTTAGTAACTATGTACAGTTAGTTCATGATAGCTGTTTGTCATTAAGAAGAATAATATGGAATACATAGCTATTATCAAAGTATTAGTTATAAAGACATTATGACATCCAAGTATTAGTTTTGGTTTCACCACTATATGTTCTCCAGGGGACTTCAGTCTAATCTGCTGCTAAAAATATTTAACAGTAGCCTAAAAACATGGAATTGTCGGGTGTTGCTGCCTACACTATCCACTTTAGTAGCGACACTTAATTCATGCCTGTCTGTAACTGAAGACGAATACCTCACTTCTAACGAGCCTATAAAGTCATCAAGCTATCCCACAGAGTCCCTTCGATTTCACCATTTATTCCAAACCAGGGCTCAATATATTAAATGGTAGCCCAGGCTAAAGACACATGACATTGTGTGGTGTTACTGCATACACTGTCATTACACTATCTACTTTAGTAGCTACCGTAAAATTCATACATGTAGTTGTCTGTCATTAAGAAGACTAATATGGAATACATAGCTTCTAATGAGCCTATATAAAGACATAATGACATCCAAGTATTAGTTTTGGTTTCACCACTATATGTTCTCCAGCCGAGTCCAGGGGAAATCATTCTAATCTGCTGCTAAAAATATTTAACAGTAGCCTAAAAACATGGCATCGTCGGGTGTTGCTGCATACACTATCCACTTTAGTAACTATGTACAGTTAGTTCATGATAGCTGTCTGTCATTAAGAAGACTAATATGGAATACATAGCTTCTAACGAGCCTATAAAAGACATTATGACATCTATTAAAGTATTAGTTATAAAGACATTATGACATCCAGGTATTAGTTTTAGTTTCACAACATATGTTCTCCAGAAGAATACAGTCAAATCTGCTGCTAAATTGTTTAAATTGTGGCACAAAAAACACATGGCATATTGTCTGGTGTTTCTACATAATACGCAATCCACTTTAGTAGCTACAGTTAATTCATGGCTGTCTGAGAAGACTAATATGGCATACCTACCTTCTAACAAGTCCATAAAGACATCAAGCTATTATTCCACCGAATCCTTTTTTATTTCACTTTGTATTCTATGATGTGTACAATTAACTAAATACATTGTTCTACAATGATATCAGATCCTAAGAAATGTAATGAATCACCTTAACCCATACAAGAAATATGATATATTTGGGTATAACGATGCATTCCCCGTGGACCGTGGCCCATGTGTTCTGGGGGAGCAATCCTGAATGGGTTAAATATACAAGAATGTGTAAATTTTTCATGTAAGCCAATGTTTTGACATGATTACTATCCTTTAAAGAGCAATATCATAGGTGGAATAATACAGTGTATACCAAACAGAACAGTCTCGTACCCATAAAGACACCCCACAGAGTTTCATAAGAGGTTTTGGCACCAAATAATATGTTAGATCCAATAACAAATTATGTCCAATATAAAATAATTGCCAATTGTCTACAACAAGTACATTATAGTTCTGGTTAACTACATACCAGCAATATTGAAGTATAACATATATGTAATGTGTACAGTCAGTTGCAAATAAATATGATCAGCATAATTGTAAGTCTTACCATATTACAACAAGACTGGGAATATAAAATCACCATGAGGTTTGCTGAGCACTCACTTTACAAACAGTAATAAGTCTGGGGCTTTTACAGTTTACAAGGTCTAAACAATTCAAAAACACTTGACCAGGTAATATTCAATGAAAATGGAGGCATTTTGTTTTCATCACTTTGTAAAGTCTTTGCAAGTGGCTTCTGCATCTCGCCTAGTGTTGCTTAGCGCTTCCGGTAGATCTTAAACGCTTGACAGGGGCAATATTTCATCATTTGCGCCAGCTGGGTCCCCCCCTCCCCACCTTGCACGAAAATAAAATTTAGAAGTGAAGTCTGAAGAGAATTATGATTGATTCCGTGCTGGCTTAAGTGCCCATTGTGGTTTATCCCATGCAGTTATTTATCAAACCCGCTGACTATGAAATATTACAATGCCTATACAATTAATAAGTGACACACTAGGTTGTTGTTGGTAGGCAAGTTAATAAATCCTTGTTTATCATATAAAGAAGATTTTCCTCTTTACCACACTATTTCTGAAGGCATTTTATTTTCTTCTCTTTAATACTTATAGTTATTCGAGAATTTTTGAGAAAATTATCAAGATATGAAAATAGATAAGACTCTGTTTGAAAGCATTACTTGTAATGCTCCTCATAACCACATTTTCTTTTTTATTTAATTTGCTTTCATTTTCGCTCATATTTTAGCCCAAAGCTAATGTTTGCCATGCAATCTTCACAGACTTTTTGCGAGTTCATCCAACAAATTGTTGTGCACATGACAATGGTGATGACTAGTACCATTATCCATTGCACATATCTATAGATACAAAGAACAAATTACAAAGTTATAAAGTATGCAAGAGAAATATGCATAAAATGGCCAATTGAAAATAAAAATACAGTCAAACCTTGTGTGGCCAATGACGATAAGTGGCCACTGAAGACAGGTGACCTGTATAGACAGGTTAAACAGCACGTTTTTTCCAAGCAGGGGAACACAATGTGGTCAGGTTGGCTGCTAAAGCCAGGTGGCCACTAAGACAGATTTGACTGTAATCGTACAAAATTATGGTATGCTATTCTCCCCTTCAATTGCTGGTAAGCAGGCCATATTTACCAAGCAAAAATCAAATAAAAATCAGGATAATCCAACAACACTTCTGCAGCAGTTACAGATGCTCGTGTTTATCATCGCATAGACTTAAGAATCAAAGTGTCAACATTAATTTGTCAAATTCACACTTTCAGTATTTTGTCTCTCTTTTAAAATCTGTTTTTACAAAAGTGTCAATCACAGTATTGTTCAAACACAGCCCTGCAGATAGTATTGTCAGAATTCTAGAGCACAGTATGGGAAGATCATCAAGATCATCACAGACAAAGTAAACACTGGATTTCTAATCGTCACAAACTTTCAAGAGACATGAATTGCAACTGAAAATCTTTATTTACTATCCGTCTCCAGAGTGTAGTATGTGCACATCTACTAAGCAAATATGACTGTAGTCTGTAAAAAGTGCAGTAACCTTTCTCTGCCCATCGTGTTCCTTTTCAATTTGTTGTTAATATGAAATTAGATGTAATTACTAGAGTGTTGTTTAGTGTGCATACTTGTTCACAAATAAACATAATGTTAAATCAAATGGCTATTAACAGTGTATTTTTCATATGTTGTGCAGTTTTAAAGTGATACATTTACTTTGCCAAAATTCAACCGAAATCACTTGGAGCTTTCATACTAATCTTGTACCTTGTAGATTTGCTTTTATTGATAACAGAAGAATGAAATGGGCTCTGATTTTCAAATATCTCCCTAATTATGGAGATATTTAAGATTTCATTTTAACTGTCTGTAGACACTTTCGACCAGTGTCAATAGTATCCAAATTTGGATACTAAATCCTCCATAGTATTCAAACTCGGATACTTCATGGGAACGACTGGCATCAAATCAGATATTGATTAACTGTTGTTTTTTTTACTAGGGAAACATTATTCCTTTTCTAGCATTCTCAAGAATCTTCCAGTGATACTGGTATATGATTGAAGTCTCAAATATCACTTTTGGGGGAAAAAAAATAAAGGTAATGGATCACTTTAACCCATAGAAGATGATGACATTCTAGCCTAACGCATAATCCTCATATACCCTAGCCCAGATATCTTAAGACCAGTCCTCAATGCGTAACTAACAATGCTGCAATATGATGGGCTATGCCCAGCTTGGATTACTCCATGGTATGTTTATGTTGGATAAAAGATGAGGCATCTGTATCAAATTAAAATTCATAGGTCCCTAATTACGGAGCTTGCACACTGCAGATGGAATGCTTAAAGATACCCGTCCCTTTCCTCCTCCTATTAAACCTGTTCCCTAAGTGTAGATATTGCAATCTCTATAGAGTTACTACAGGACCCACCAGGTTTCCATATGAGACATGTGAACATCCTATGACAGACATTATCAGCCTCTTAATTTCCTAAATTGACCCCCCCCCCCTTTTTTTTTAAATGATAAAGTTGAAGGCTGGTAATCAAAAGCACATTTGCCATGTAACCTATTATTTTACCCCTTAGTCCTAAGCTGTACTGTTCTTGGTAATAACTTGCAAAGTAGGACCATAGTGTTTGCTGCCTCCCCCTTTTCTTCATCCAAAGTTATCCCCCTTGCTTCTTTACATACATGTCCTCCATACTGCAATGGCAATGGCTAGCAAATTGTTTTGGCACATCACTCATACAATATGGAAGGATGGGAAAATCATTCACGAATGCGTGTCATTTTGCCCGCTTTAGTTCTCTGTAAATATGCGGCCGGCAACGTACCGCCTCACAAACGTGTTGCCTTTCTAAATGCCAGCAAGTGTTGGTGATCGCACAATGTCCTTGTGCATACCAGCTTTGCAGGTGATGGAAATGTGATATGCGCCCTTTTACAATAATCACAATATGGTGTGAGATGCCCAAATGCCTCCCTTTATACTGCTGTTTTGCTTAAAAACACACATTTTGGTGGAGTGTATTACACATGGAATGCCTTTACCTGTTCCAATTAAAACTATTACATTTTGGTATAACATGTCTTCGCCATAGACCCCAGCCTGAGAATTTTCAGAATATTATACCCAATGTCTCCATTTTAAATTCTACATAAACTCTGCATATGTATCAAATAATGTACATTGGTACTTATCTCTTCTATATTAAATCAAAATTTTCTGAATATTTCTCTATTTATTATTTTAGGCAAACTAAAACAATTACAGAACACTACTGTGAATAATAAAACTGTACCTTGCCACTATTATTCCTTTCAGGATGATACTATGAAGATCAAAATATCAACATTTGCATGTACACTTCTTTACTACAATCAAAAAGCGTTCTTAATCACTATTTAATTCAATTTTAAATGTCTCCATAATTAGGGATATATTTGAAGAATAAAAACCCATTTCATTCTCCTGTTTAATACCATAAGCCAAACCAAGGGATTTTGTTGAATTGTACAAAGTCAATGGATCACTTGTATACACGATCTACAACATACAAAACACAAAGCCACAGGAACCAGCTGCCCAGATGATTATCGCATCAATAACAGAAAAATAATCCGTCTTCTTTTGTGAAATTAATCGAATGCAATCGTGCCAGCCACGAATCGAACAAATCTAGGAACAGACTTTTATTACACATATGTACAAAGAGTGTCATGCCGAAAGTCATTGAAATTCAGGGAATGCGTTCATCGTTATGAAAATGGAATAGAGGTTTTGAATGAACAAAGAGTGTCGTGCTATTAAAGTGTCAATAGAATTGGCATTACAAAATGAAAATGCTTCAGACCCAAGCAAGATTTGTACTATCGTACCGTTGTGCACTTAGCATTAAATAACTACATTGTATTGTATTGTTGTACTCCTTTTCAACGGAAACAAATGTGTTTAATCACATACGAAACACGTCTGGCATTTTTGTATTGATATTCATAAACTGTAACTTCAGCAGAAAGCAATTAAGCTGCATCATGACAAAGTGTTGAAAATATACATACATTATTTTATACCCGTATTTATCAATTAATATATATACTAAAACAACATTTCTATATATATGCTTTGTCTCCTCCCAATTATTTGCCAAAGCTCTCTACAAAACAAGATCCATATTGGTATAAAAGAAACATTTTATAGCATGATACTGAAATAATTATAACTACAGTTTTTCCTACATGGATTGAAATTCTATGTACATGTTCTTATGAAGGCAGTACAAACAAAAATCCTTGTTAACCGTTTCAGGACTGTTTGATTTTGGTATAACATGCATACATCATAGACCAGAGAACAAGTATTTTCAGGACCAGTCCTGAATGGGTTAACCCACCTGAGATGACATATACGTATATATCTCAGGTTCAGCTCTACATTGGTTATCTCTGCTGCATCACACACAAATAAGGAGAAGTTAGGGTACGTCTCTATCATTTTTGGAGCATTTTGAAGAAAAGCTATGCCATGAATGATAAGTGAAACAAAATGGCTTCCATTAGCTACTTTTTAAATGCACTTGCAATCCTTCTTCATCTTCCCTTTCTCCCTCAAAATAAATATAATTTTCTATTTTTGTTTTACTCCCAAGAACACAGCTTTCGCACCTCCTTTTTGTACTGCCAAATATACATCTCTTGTCTTCTTTGTAAAATTGTGTAAATCCGTTTTAAGACTAATGTATGCATTTTCCATCTAGACATGTCTGGCCTTACTTTTGTTTTCCCGAAACCACCTGTGAATTGGTATACGTGTACATCTAATCGCATCTTTTATTTATAAGTGGTACAAAATTATAATTTCTCTTCTCTTCTCGGCGGCCTAATATGATAAATATATTCCTCTCAGTTTTTCGGCATAATATTCTGTACGATACATTATTTCTCTCTCCCTTTTGCAATCGGAACCTGGGGACCAGAAAAAAATACACAAATTTTGTTTCATCGCGAGGCAGCCATGCCAAATTAAGTATCGTCACTCAAGGACATTTATCTGGAGAATTGCGAGTCGAGGAACAATTCTTTCAACCCTTTCCCCGTCAGGGTTCTGAAATCGCCATTGACTTTGTACATAGCCCATCAGGTTGTCATGTGTTACAAGAGAATCAATGGAAACATAACCTCAGAAGCAATTTGAAGAAAAGGGGAATTTTAAATTTATCTGCCAAGGAGTGATTTAAAAAAGAAACTTGAAAACATAAGCCAAGAGGCAAAAGAGGGAACTACGAATTCACAAATTTGCGAGACACGAGGCAATTAAACCCAAAAAAAGTGTTCCTGCGTAGGATACGTGCCTTGAAGTCACTGAAGTGTTTGTGCGTTCAAGCTAAAAATATAAGTGAGATGTCTCTAGCAGATCGCCCAAAACGCACTCCATCAAACCTCATTCGTCATTGATTTGCACTTGCTTGTACGGGTCACTACTTCACGATGTAACAATAAGTGACTTATGGTGGAAGAAGGCATGGAAAACAAAGAATAATTTGGACAGACATTAAAGGGATCTAGTAACATTGTTAAAATCCTCAAAACTTACTTGGAACTCTAGCAGGTTTTTGTAGTACCAATCGAAAGATGGAACAAGTGTTCAGATTTGTAATTATCCACTGGAAAGTTATAACAGTGTACAAAGTCATAGCTCTAACTTATGATGGAATGTATATTTGTTTAAAATAGTCCCCCTCCCCCCCAAAAAAAAACAACAACAAACAAACAAACAAACAAACATAATAAGCAAGGCTGACATTTATCATCTATATACTAGAATAATAAGAACCTAAATATAATGCTTGAATCCATTTGTAAGCTGTTTTCCTTGTCTTACAATTCTTCCTTTTGTTTGAAGGACAAGAGGCCAATTTTGAGTTCACATGTGTGACCCATTTGTAAAGGTCATGTTTACATATCTAGGATATAATATATTCTTTCATTCTACAATATTCTCTAACGTCAATATCAAAGACCTCAAAATAAACGGGGACACTATTGACCATCTCTCAGGTTGTTTCAGAGTCTGTATATTATTGTGAATAGATGTTTATTATTAAACCTGTAGATCAATTTCTCCAATAGTGATTATGATGATATCTTGTATGATTTATTTCCCAAGGAGACCGGACATAGAATTTTTTTCATCAGATGACTAGAGAATATTCCACTAAAGATAAACCTTGGAATAATTTAATATATTAAACGTTAATAGCTGAGGTAATGGGTGAATTAGCCTTGTATTAAAGACAACATCTGCTTTCTTCTTGATTGCTTTGTTGGAGAACAAACTGATACTAAATAATAAAGCACTGTAGCAAAGACTTTCTCTAATCTTCTTTATTGTTTTGTTAGGGAACAAAATCAATGCTAAAACCTGGTAGCAAAGACTATTTATATCTCTCATCATTTTTGTAAAGGAAAACATTTGTGCACAAGCCTGGAACATAAGACTAGTTTTTGAGTGCCTGAGAAAAAAAGAGAGATCTATGGAGGAAAACCACAAGTAGATAGATGCCATCTTGAAATCTCACTTACCCTGGCCATCTCAAGGCTGCTTTGAGGTTCAGAAGATTCACTTTTCGGCTGGAGTTAGCGGGGATATTAATCGCACCAGTAGTAAGAGTCGACACTCTTGGGGTTGGGTCAAAAGGGGTATGACCATCCATAACCGGGGCTCCCTATTTAACCCTCTAAGTGCTAAAGTATGGTATTTAACATTGAAGACGATTTGGTTTTGGTATGACGTACTATATGTACATCAAGGAATCTTGCTCTCATTTTCCTGATAACATGTATTTGCTATAGACCAGTCCTGAATGGATTAAAGGTCCACATGGTCTCATACTCATGAGCTTGACAAATGAATCACGACTATAAAAAGAAACCCATCTAACACAATAGTACAAGAGCCAGAGAAGAGAGAACTATTATTGCAGTGATGATTGATCAAGAAAGTTTTTACAAATGTCAAATATGTTTGTATGGACCTCGTGCAGCTGAGATTGAAATATAACTGAGAATTAAATTGATGCTTTGAACTAAACTATTTCTTTCTGAAAAGAATGTTTAAAATGGACCTCACCAAAACACAATGGTACTAGAGCCAAATAAAGTTGATATTTTTGTAGAAAAAAAGAAAGCATAAAGGATCTCACCTAAACACAATGGTGTAAGGTTCAACAGAGGTTGCAAACCCAGGTGAAGTTACAGGGACAGAATGCAAAGACCCTCTTTAATACTGGACCCAGGTATTCACTTCATATTACACCAGTTATTATAGGTTTTACTGGTCTAAATTATGACCTATACTGGTTCATATATATAGTGCATGTACAAATCACCATTTATTTTGAGCTAAATCACTTTTTTCTTCTACAGAGATAATCATGTTTGAAATTTGTTAGCCTTGTAGAAACCAAATTTAGCTTCCTTTAATTTTTGGGGCAATATTCCCCAAATTGGAAATAAAATACTGTCTGACTATTTGGCATTATAAAAGAGAAAGCTCTGACCTACAAGATGGTATGCAGATCTCAATTTAGCAAAACAGACGACTTAACGCCCTTTTCTCTCTCACCGGACTACATCTACCACGTGTTCACACACAAAAATTTCATCCCTTAATCATGACTAAAGAATCAGCAGCTGACTATAGAATCAGCTGCTGATTAGCTATACGATGAAATTCGTGTGTCTGAACGCTGACTAACGAAACGACGTATCGTTAGTCATGACTAACGAAACACGGGGTTTATCGTCGTTTCGTACGAGAGCTGACTATAGAATCACGCTCTATTCGTGTGTGAACGACAATCGGTCGCTTAATCATGATTAGCTATACGACTCGTAACTAACTGGGCGTGGCTTAACGTGAACGTTCGCGCGCACAGGCCCCTAGGGAGACCTGACCTGTTCGGTGCACCTGGAAGCCAGCTGTTGTGCGATATTGGCTCTGTGTGTGTGAACGTAGATGTAGATTGGTTTAATCATGATTAAGGGATGAAAATGTTTGTGTGTGAACACGCTGCATGTCGGTTCCTTTAACCCCACAGCCTGAAAATGCATCCCGTCCTCTACACAGTAAGCGGCCCCTCGTTATTCAATAATTGCCCCTCTAGGGTCTAAAGTATCACAGTGGTACACTCAGACAGAAGCAGTTCCCACACAGACATATTATAACAAATATTAAAAGAGGCTTTTCAGGGGTAACAAGTTCTACATATGAGTCCCATTGCAGAAAGAGATACAATTAATTGTAGTTAATTGTAAGTCAGAAAATGTGTGCATTTCAACCAATCAGATTTATGCATTTAGAACACATGATCTGAATTAATTGTAACATACAATCGATTGTATTTCTTTCTGCAACGGGGCTGTCATCTGAGCTGGTTGGTCAAATGAAAAAAGGAGAAGAAAATTGCTGTATAGTAATAATCATGTGCAACTTTTTGTAGTTCTACATATAATTTTTAGATATCTCATCTGGCTGGGTACATCAAAATAATGTCAGAATAGAATAACAATAATTAGCGTTTAGCCCTAAGTAAATGTACAGTTCAATTTGACTATTAGCTGGAGGACACAAGAAAGTCTGAAAGAGGAATATAAAATAAGAATTAAGATACAACTGTCATGAAGACAAT
This sequence comes from Echinarachnius parma, assembly GCA_037951105.1. Classification (NCBI taxonomy): domain Eukaryota; kingdom Metazoa; phylum Echinodermata; class Echinoidea; order Clypeasteroida; family Echinarachniidae; genus Echinarachnius; species Echinarachnius parma. Next base: position 56,920 of record JBAMJV010010565.1, on the reverse strand, counting down.
TTAATCAAAACAAAGACGTATATGCAAGGCCCCACCAAAATAATTAGCGTTTGGCCCAGAGTACACATAGTTCAACTTGACTGTTAGCTGTGGGGCACAAGAGACTTAATGGTATTTGTAAATCAGGTGTGTGGTGCCATCTTGCAAACGGCTTGCGCATGGTGCGTAACACATATTGGCACAGTGTATATGCAGTATGCATAAACTAGCCTAGTTCAAAATGGGGATCCGCCGGTGTAGCATCCCCACGCATGACAATCTTAATTAACCCGTTCCCTTCGAGATTATAAAATCCCCATAGACTTTGTACATAGCCCACCCGGTTCCCGTAAGGAACGGGTTAAGAGGGGGTGCATGGGAGCAGGAGAAAGAAAAGAGAAAGTGAACTCTAAAGGATGCGTTTCCGTTCCAAGTGAGTGACTCAACCATCATCCGTCACCATAGCGATGCACAGGGCATCCATCACTCAGATGTGCATCCATCACTTTGCTGCATGTGCTTTGCAGTTTCCCCCTCCACATCTTAACCGACTCCCTTCGAGATTAAAAATCATCATAGACTTTGTAGAATAGCTCACCAGGTTCCTGCAGGCAAGGGGTTTAGGATACCTGTGCTTTTTCCTGAAAAAAACCCCCATAAAAGTGAACTTCTTATCAGTTTGACCATCTAGAATTATAAATGAGAAATTTTCATAACAAAATAAAGAACTCTTCAAGTGAGGGCCTGCTCCCTAAGAAGATTTATGAATTTCATATTTTATTGTATATTTGCAAGGTTTAAGAAATACTCATTACCCATTAGGCAGAAAGTACTAAGAAAATTGTCAAGACTGATATTTAATATTCTACAGCAAGAATATGCAAATGGGAGGTGTACAATAGGAGTTTATTGCTATACATTGCTATACAATCGTTCACTTTCTTTTTGAGCAGAAGAGATCATCCATAGTCAAGGAAACATGGATGGCAATCCAGGGATGTACACAGGATGTTAGGATAAATAATTACCATGCATGTATCAAGAACTTTTTGGCTTTTTGCCCACCATAATTTGGTTCAAAGAGGATCAACCAATCATGTAAAAAACTACAGAGGGATGTGCAATGGATTGTGTGATAAAGAGTCATACCATACTCCATATTCTTTTGACGTGCAACAATCAATCAATCAAGAATGTATGAGTTAGAAACGATCGAGGTAAGGGATGAGCACAGTGATTGTAGGATAGGAAAACGGGATCACCATATATTCGAGTCATCTCCCACTTTATTAGGATGAGAACCCAGTGATCTCGGTTGAGTCAAAGGAATCATTCGCAAGCTTCAGAATCAAGATTGACCGCATTCGTATACTTGTACTCGTACACCTGCCGTACATATATACGCATACATCATTTTGGGGAAAACTTCCTTAACCCGTCGAAGACTGTGATGGCATTATAACATGCATTCTCCATACAATCGAGCCAAAGTAACTAGGATCGAACCAGTATTGAATGGGTTAAAACAATATTCATATACATATACATCATTCGGTTGAAAATTTATTTAATCCGTTCCCTACGAATTTATGAAATCCCCATTGACTTTGTACACAACCCACTGGGTTCCCGTGGTCAAGGGGTTAACACATCCAAGAATGTGATTATGGTCCAACATGCACGATCTCTACACACCCTGAGCCCAAAGTAACTGGGAACCAGTACTGAACGGGTTAAATCAATTGTCTTTCTTGCGCTGTAAACAAACGAACGGATACCAAGCGGAAACGCGACAGGAAGTTGCATAAACTATTCAGCAGTGCAGCCACGTGCAAGCGGCATATAGATTCATGCATAATGCGAGCGATCTGATCTTTCCTGGATTCAATAATATGCTCCCTACTAGATTCTGCAATCTCCATAGAGTTTGTACACGGTACACCAGGTTCATGTAGGCTACGGGTTAATATCTACACATGATGTATACCATGTGTACATGTACATTACACAATTTTCGTTTTGAAGCTTGGAATATTTGTTGTTGTTGAAAACATGCATAATGATACTGACCTGATCTTTCCTGGCATCGCAAATATCTACAAATTCTGTATTGGCAATTCCCATACAAGATAATAAAGGGCCTATCAGGTGCTCGTAGGTAGTGGCTTTAAAGCCTTTAATAATAATTAAGCCCAGTTCAACTGATAGTGAAAGTTGATATTAATCAGTAGTCCATTTTTGTTTTGAAGCTTGGAATAATTGCTTTATAAACATTCATAATGAAAGCGATTTGATCATTAATCTCTACAAATGTTGTATGTAGTGTCTTATATCCTGAATTCCACTTCTAGACACGTCCTCAAGGGCAAACTGCTTGTTGTAGAGGATAACTGATAGTGATGGTTGCTATTATGCAGTCATCCAATTCTGTTTTGAAATGAAGCATAATATTTCCTCCAAACATGTCATTGTCTTTACAACGAAAGGTTACAAAGGGAGATCAACAGCCAATGAAATTTACTTTGCATTTATATCATGATCAAATGAAACAATAGTTCCTTGCTATCCCTACCCCAACTGGTTGCTACAATGTCTGTGATGTTGGAGTTGGTGGTTGTGGTAGTGGTGGTGTTTGTGTTGGTGGTGTTGGTGTTGGTGTTGGTAGTGTTGGTGCTGGTAGTGTTGGTGTGGTGTTGGTATTGGTATTACTATTGGTGGTGTTAGTAGTGGTGGTGTTGGTGTTGGTATTGCTATTGGTGTTGGTGGTATTGGTGGTATTGGTGTTGGTATTTGTGCTGGTGGTGTTGATGTTAGTGGTGACGCTGTTGATGGTGGTGTTGATGTTGGTGGTGTTGGTGTTGATTGTGACATTGTTTTTTGGTGGTGGTGGTGGTGGTGGTGGTGGTGGTGGTGGTGGTGGTGGTGGTGGTGGTGGTGGTGGTGGTGGTGATGGTGGTTGTTGTGGTGATAGAGGAGTCAGTGGCATTGGTGGTATTCATGATTGGGATGATTAATAGAAGATTTTGATCACATACAAAAGATTTAATCATCTATAGACCCTCAAAACACCCAAGGACTTGTATGGAGTAAGTGGATGGGAATTAAAAGAGTAATATCAAGGTTAACCCGTTTCCTCCTAGACTTTGAATTCTCCGTATAGTTAATATATGGCTTGCCAGGATTGTGTATGCAAACATGCATGCGAATGAGTGTGACCCTTTCACTAAAGGCATTCTTTACTCAAGAATCATGGAGACAGGAGGGTACCCACCCAACTAATACCAGCAGTATCAGTGCATCTCATGTTCTTCTAGACCCCTATTTATCTGATCAATCAGCGAGAGATTCAATGTCAAAGGCATTTCGTCTCCATGTTGACCTAGTGATTGTGTGGTGCCGTTTTGGATGATGTTGTTGGGAGATGCAGCAGTAAAGGACATGGTGGTGGTGGTGTTTTATTAACCCCTTGACTAAGGGAACCAGATGGGTTATGTACAAAGTCTATGGGGATTTTGGAAACTCAAATGGAACGGGTTTAGGGTAGGGGGTAGGGCATTTTGTGGCAGGCATTTGATAGGAGTGGGGGGGGGGGGAGGGGGGGGGAGGACATTTGTGGACTACATTATGTTAAATCCTATCGATAATAATGGTGGTTATGCATGTACATGCATATGTAGCAAAGATGTAACACAGATGATTGCTGTTGCATATTATTTGGAGGCTGGGGGTGGAATTGAGCTCTAGGATCAATACAGAAATTCTGCACGAATAATTGTCTCCTTTTCCTTGCTCGATCGCCCAATCTCCGTCTGCTCAGTCAATGTGATGCTCACTGTCGAAACCATTTTGTCACTATACCTGACCTGTATACTGCACTTTGGAATATAATTGGAATTGGTAATGGAGATAATGTTCAAGTAGGGAGAATGCAGATCTGAAAAAAAGCATATATATGGTTAAATCAAGTTGCCTTTCTTGATATGTTTCTCTCTCGACTCCATCAATAGAAGCTCCGCTGTCACAACCAATTGTTCCCCTACATATTTAACCGATTCCCAACTAGATTTGACAATCTCCATTATAAGGTGAATACAGGGCCCACCAGGTTCCTGTAGGCAATATGTTAACCTGTTCCTTACTAGATGTTGCAATCCCATAGAGTTAATACAGGGCCCACCAGGTTCCTGTATGCAATGTGTTAACCTGTTCCCTACTAGATGTTGCAATCCCCATAGAGTTAATACAGGGCCCACCAGGTTCCTGTAGGCAATGGGTTAACTTGTTCCATACTAGATTGTGCAATCCCCATAGAGTAAATACAGGGCCCATCAGGTTCCCATAGGCAATGGGTTAACCTGTTCACTACTAGATGTTGCAATCCCCATAGAGTAAATACAGGGCCCATCAGGTTCCTGTAGGCAATGGCTTAACCCATACCCTACTAGATGTTGCAATCCCCATAGTGTTAATACAGGGCCCACCAGGTTCCCGTAGGTAAAGGGGTAACTAGACTCTGAGAGTGCAAATGACAGTTTCAGTGCAAGGGACTTGCAAAAGTACAGGTGAAGATAAGAAGAAGAACTTCACTACAGAAAAGAGCTAATCATTTTGTCATTATTTGTGTAGTATGTACGAGACCTTTTCAAGAACCGGTATAAATCACATGCCAGACATGTTTAACTTCTCTCTCTCTTCTCTGGCAAATAGGGCGTTCAATACCACAATATATGTGTCAATATCTATAACAAAGAAGCTTCAATATTTAGAGTTTGGGATTGAATTTGAACATATAAATTTTAGGGTTGATGATAGCGATGGTAAAAGTACAAGGGAAGGTTTGGACAAGTTCCGGGGCTACAGAAAGGAACTAATTATTTTGTCATTTTGGGGGTTTAAATTAAAGATACTTTCAGGGATTTGTACTGAGAGCTATAATGAGGTTGCCATTATTGTTTAACTTCTGCCAAGGAATGGTTTTGATATCACAATCATTTGTGTCACTATCTTTAACTAGAATCTTGGAGTATAGATCGAGCTAAGTGCTACAAAATCTTCATGTAAGGCAATAATTTGCAAATATGCATTTGGATAAAGATGTATAATAATGATATGCAAATAAATATCAACACCATTTAAACAAATATTAATTCTGTATGAAACATGAAGCAGATATTAAAGAAAAGGGCAAATTGACTTATTATAACAGTTTAAAAACAAATAAAATGGCACAAATATCACAGTATGAAAATATCGTGGGAGTAATAATTTGGCTTGAAGCTTCACCCGAAACCAATGAAATTCCAATTGAAACACGAGACGAAAACCTGCCACTACGAACCACACTTTTGGACCAAAAATCCATTTAATAACTTCACTTCCAATTAGTAGCACCCTGAAAAAATTCTTTGTTCTTTAAAATAGAGCTATAGTCTCGTGCACTACAGCTGTAATTGTCACTCGTGGAGCAACATAATACATATGTGTTTCTTTTCATCCTTTGTGAAATGTTCGATTCCTGATTGATTGCAGATATGACTGCTAACAATACACGGCAATTATCGATGTGCCGTTCTTTGTCGGTATTCCGTACTACTACTGCGATCAGGCGACCGTGGTGTAGTCTTTTTCTCCCACCCTGGCTAATTCATCTCATTATTACCCCCCACTGGCCATCAATATATCCATCGCATTGCTTGATTGAATTTGCCATGTTTTTTGTCGTCTGTACTACTGTTCCCCTCCTCCTAAAACCAGCAGTACGTTCATACATCCTCGTATTTTTATTGAATTTGCCATGTTTTTTTTTGTCTGTATAACTGCTCCTCCTCTTCGTAAAACCAGTAGCACATTTATACATCCTCATATTTTATTGAATTAAGCCATATTTACTCTCTTTTTTTACTTTGTGTGAATAGCAGTATCAATAATGCTGCAAATATAACATGCAAATTGTCTCAAATTCACTCTTCTGTCTCTAGAACCATGGGGCTCCTAGTTTATAGGATTTGCCATGCATTTTTTGTCTATGATGTGTGCATGCGAGCGTCAATAATATATTTGCCATAGTAACACGATAATGTGTCGAGTTCAAATTCTTTGTCTTCAAATACAGCGATAGAACACAGTGTGAACGGTGTTAACACTAAGGAAATGCTCTAATTTAACCTGTTCCCTACTAGTCTTTGTATTCCCCATGCAGTTACTACAGGGCTCACCAGGTTCCTGTAGGCAATGGGTTAATAATATGGTTCACACTGTGGTCTGCACTGTGAAACATAGTGTGTTCACACTGTGTTATTTTAGGTGTAGGGATTGCTCTATCCCCACCCCCTCGCCCAATCCTCTATCATTGCAAAGATCCCACTTGTTTGTCTCTGAGCTAATTGAGCTAATTGGGCTAAAACAGGGGTTAAAGAACAAAGTGATGCTCTTGATTGTCATTGAATTTCATTTCTCAAATGTTCATCTCTAAACGGAACATGAAAAAGGGGTGACAGACCAAATTAATGCTCATAGATTATATCATAAGATATCTGTTTTGTTGTGTTTGGTGTGCAATATTTACCTATGATATATATTTTGCTTGAATCGAAAGCTCAGGATCTAAACGAGCTCTCTTTTTTGTTATGAATTGAGGAACAGAACAAAGTTGACAATCATCGTTGCGATATTATCTCCCTTTTGTCTATTTATTGAGCACAAAGCGAAGCATGAAACAAAGAAGGTGAAGTTTGCCTTTTTGTTATGATAATGCATTATTACTCCTCACTTTCTTGCATAGATCTGAACTGAGTTTCAGTTTATACATGATATTACAAACCATATTACTAGATCTCCTATTTTGTCTCTGAGTCTAGGCACGAAACGAGCTAGACAGAACAAAGTGACGTTCATGGTTTGTGTGCGATAAGCACACAATCAAATATTGGTTCAGTGATTCACGCTGGGGGGGATATAAAAGATATCGCTAAGAGGAACAGTAGTGCAGTAGTAGGAGAATTCACTTGTAAGTTGTAGAAGACGTTTCTAGCGGACAAGCATGACAAATGTGATTAAACAAGAACATAGAATAACATTGCACATGTGGCATTGGAGGAGGGGGAGTTATAATTTTGGAAATTACAAAAAAAAAGAGAGCTAAATCTTATCGAACAAGCGGTTGAAGCGTAAAATAAGGTGATGGTTGGGGGTATAGACGAGATGGATAGGGTGGGATGAGGTGCTGTGAGACAAAGTAGCAGAAGTATTTAAGCATGTGTAGTCAACTTTTAGAGCGAAATAGTAGCAGTATAGTGCTTGGGCGTCAAAACAGAATTATATCAAATTTCTTACACTCTGATGATCACCAGAGGTTACAAAAATCATGACTTTGCCTCTGATCAAGATTCTGCTAGGAATCGAAAGCTGTAGCCCCCCTCTCGACACCCAGAAATAATTTGATTAATGAAAATCGAATGATTAGTAATATTAAATATGTGATGCTCTGAGTGATACCCCCCCCCCCCCTCCCCCAATATACACAAACACAGGAGTAATATGATACAGTAGTGAACTGCTTGATATCAGTGTTTGATCATTAAACAAGGTGATGGAGACTTTATTTGGCCTCTGATTAATCTATTCAATTGGATGAGTCAAAATCAACACAAAGAAAATTGCCCATTTCACAATATCTCTGGTCAAACCTTTGTATTATGCGAGTGTGTGTCATCTATTTCATTATCGTTCTTGATGATGGTGGTGATGGTGGTGATGGTGGTGATGGTGATGGTGATGGTGATGGTGGTGGTGGTGGTGGTGGTGGTGGTGGCGGTGGTGGTGGTAGTGATGATGATGATGATGATGATGATGATGATGGCACATTGATACAGAATATACTACTAGTCAATCCAAGTATTCCTGAAAACCATACTTGTGAGACAAACATATATTCTAACAAAAAAAACATACAAAGAGGCAAGAAAATGGATTGCTATTCAATTCAAACACTGACTTTTATAACTCCCAAACTGCACTTTGTGCTATCATGAATGTATTATTCATAGTCCATTGCCTTCCTATAACTGCTTTTCATACGATACCGTTGATCTTCCCCCAGCAAACTGTAATCATGGCTTTCTTCTATGGAGCTGACAGGGTGAGTTTACTTGGTATTCCCTCAATGTCATGACTTTTCCATTTATTTTTACTTTTCAGGTAGAAAAAAAGAAGAAAATGCTAGAGAGAGAGACGGACAATGCGGCGGTATGGAATTACCATTCTTACTTTCGAGGTTCAAAAGAAGAATTATTTGTGATTGAGAAAGAAGTAGACAAAGCAACCTTGTATGGCATTGCCATTTGTATTTTCCAGGGTTAAAAAGGAAAATTGAGTGGGAAAGAAAGAGGGAGCCAATACACCTTGTATGGAACCTTCATAGAAACCGCTCTGCTGAAGTACAATAAATAGGTCAACGCGAGTTAACTCACAAAACAGACAGGGTGTAAATGGCAAACATTGTTGTGTAAGCTGGGAGAAATATTATCCAGCGAAAAATAAATATACATGTATAAGAAACAGGGAGAAAATGCTTCTACAAATTTGTATCAACAGGGCTTGATCAAACACGAAAGGATATATGGAAAAGGGCCTTGAAATATTATAGGGCAAATTTAGTTCATACAAGAATGTATAAAATATAATTTTATAAGGGAGAGGAAATATGCATTAAAAAATCCATTGTGAAATGGTATTGGGCAAAGAACAAATAAAATAAAAGTGGCACAATTGAAGAAAAGAGAAGTGAGGAAATTGCATTATATGGCAAATAGAAAGGAAATACCCACTAAACCATACTAGCAAAGACTTCAACTATTGTTTTCTTACAGAAAAAAGTCACTATGGGTCAAAAAGTATACATAGAGGATCTACAAAATTCTAATTCTACTAACACTACAGGATCGATAAAATTTGCACACTTGAATTCGCTTCTGACACTGTCTGCAGTCTCTGTTGTTGCAGTAAATTGGCAACGCTACTGTCGGTGAATGCTAGCAATCTGCAAAGGTCTGGGGCAAGGCCAAAAACAAGATGGAATACTGCGCTTGCAGAAAATAAATGCCTCTGAGTCTGAGTTCAATCAACCCAATACATACAGAACTACTAGTCTTGATGGAAATCCTTATTTGTTACTTGCCATTTCAATTATTTCCCCTCTTTTTTGCATAGATCTATAGAGCACAACAATTGCCAGCAAATGGATATTTTTTCTCATGACCTTGAGAAAATGTAGATACAAAACTCTCAGATGAGCAGAACACACACAAAGAGAATATAGGAATGCATCATGTGCACAAAAAAAAATCAATAAAGCCATTTGTACAATTTGTATAAAAATATAGCTACCGTCATGTATCAGAAATATAATCTTTTAAATGATACTTTTTTGATTGCACATCAAGTCAATTTCTGAAATTATGATTGAAAATACCACTCCAGTCATACATTTTCATTGATTATTTTAAGCAGGATGAATCAAAATTACCTCAAATTGGTAAAATGGCTTCATCAATTTGTTCATAATTGACTCCATGTCTAAAATCAGTGGAATTTGAATAAAAAACCTACCTCTATCCCTTTAACCCATCAAGGACGAGAGCTATTTTAAGGCAAAATTGATCATTGTTTTCTTCTAAAAACAAAACTCCTAAATTTTGTTGACCGATCAATGACATAAAAATAGGTGGAGAATATTATGTAATGACCATTTAAGACAAATATGAAGTGACTTTGCCGCAAAGTTGCCAATTTGAACGCCAATATCTGTTTTTAAAATATCACAATGTGTTGCCAATCAAAGGATTTTTCTAAATTATAGTGATTTACGCAGTAATAAAAATCATTAAAAAATAACTAAAGCAGGTAGAGTAACAAAATAGGGTTCTAAAAATAGAAGAATTTATGCTCTTTCTTCCTGTACACTTCACATAACTAGTCTTCATCTTGTTTAAGTGTAGGACTACCAAACCACAAATATGTGGGCCTTAGGCACTGGTGGGTAAAATGTAGCAGCTATATGGGGACTGACAGAAGATTCAGAAATAGTACCAGAAGTCCATGTCTTTCAATATAAACTAATGTAATTCATGAGCCTAGATAATTATACAATTCATTATCAAACCTTCCACAAAACTATCCCTGTATAATCAATTGTATTTTAAGTCAATAATCCAAACGCGATCATCTATACTAGCAGGTGATACAATGCAAACTATGAATATGAATAACTTTTGATACGAAAGAGAAACATCAAACTACCTTATGATATAAGTTCAATACTCAATTTCAATATAACTATTATCATTTATCAAAGTCAATAAACACATAAGCAGTGGTAGTAATAGTAGTATGCACAAGTGCTTTCAAAACTTATGATAATAGACCAAATTTAAATGTATCTATTGATACGTAGCTCTCAATATCAAGCTTAAAGGGATCTAGTAACTTTGTTGACATGTGCAAAAAGTGATGAATGGTTGATGCAATGTATATTATTGTTATCTCATATGTCCACAGGGTATTGTGTGAAAATTTCAAGTTAAATGGACATTGCATGGCCAAGTAATGAGCGAAAATGCAGAGTGATATTCAATAACTCACTGCACTCACTTTGTACACAGAAGAAAAACTCGCCCGGAGTTTTTCTTATCTGAATACTTCGATCGTACATATCTTTGTAACGAAAGGGAAATTTGAAAAACCGAAACCTGTCCCATGATTTTATTGTTAATACGAATACAACAAGGTATGAGGGAACCGCTAGAATGAAAAATTTATTTTGAGGATTTGGACAATGTTACTAAGTCCCTTTAAATATGTCAACTATCATCCATCAAAGTCAATCAACCAAAAACCTATCTGAGCAGTGGTATTGTAGTACCATAATGCAGATGTACTTTCAAAACTTAATATAATAGAAGTAAATGTCAATGTATCTTTTCATACATAGATACCTTTAATATAACTATAGTCGAGCAAAGTCCATACACCGCAAACTCATCTGAGCAGACTTACTAGTACTTAGTTGTAATACAGATATGCTTTCAAAACATAAATTATAATTGAAGGACAGATCAATGTATATATTGATACCTAGGTCAATATCAAACTGAAACCTAGTATTTATATTACGTTACTATAAAGGAAAGTCGATAATCATCAAACACCAATGGCAGTCGTAATAATGCAAAATGTATGTGCATCATCACCTTATATTATATCAACAAATATCTTAACTTCTCACAAAAATAGTGTTAAGACTGCCGAACTACAAGAAATGTGTATATACACAATGCAAGAAACAGATCTCCAATGAATCTTGATATAATTCTGTGTTATAAGACAGAGAGATAATGGAAAACCATATATTTATTTGCACCAAATATATGACATCCTCAACCAATCAAGTGATAAATCCACAAATCTGCAAACCTCTAATCAATTTCCAAGCTTTCCTCCACTATAAATCCATTTCAGAGATAATAATAAATGTGCAGATCCGCCAGAAGTACTCACTATATTATTAGATGAATCCAATATCCATATCCAGGATAGGGCATCCACAATTTCCATATAATCAAACGGTTGTTGAAAATTATATATCCAGTATAAATTTCCTTGATTTGAAAACTTCAAATGGCTATCTCCGTGAAATCTCCATCAAATCTCAAACATTTGAGTGATGAGCTGGTCAAAGCACAGGCAAATGATGAACAGATGAAGTTCAAAGTGTTAAATCCAGAAAATCTCCATCATAACTGTGATCAACTGGTTAAAGTACGATCTACAGATATATTATTAGCATGAGGGTACAGTACCCCAACGGTATATATGACTATGAGAGAGAGAATAAGGGAGACGCACTCTTTCGGCCTCCCATCCGCGAAACCGTAGCATTCACGACTGTGGACTGATCCTAAGTAATAGCACAGGAGTGCAACTAAATCCCCCAACATCAATGCCACTGCACACCGCACCACACTGGTTTCCCTACTATTCTCCACTGGCTCACGACTATACAATAATAACTTCTTGCCTTAGCTACCCTACCCACACATACTACGTCCTCCCATCCTTTCCACATGATGTACCGCTTACCCTCCACACACGCTCAGTGGAGACGGATTCTTGTCAACACCAGCACAAGAGGGAAGAGAGAGCAGACGAACCCTGAGCGAAGGGGAGGGATGGAGGAGAAAAAAATGTCACCAAAGGATGAAAATGAGACGGGGAAAAAATATCACCAAAGGATGTAAAAGAGAGAGAAATGGGATAGGATGGGAAAGGTGAAAACCTCAGAATAGGCAAATTCTGAGCTAGGGGGAAGAGGAGGAATATAATCTCTAGGGAGGGGGACAATTATGGATGAGAGGACATGAACGAGAGGGGAGGGGGGAAAGGAAGAGGGAGATGAGAGGACACACATGAGAGGGGATGGGGGTTAGGAAGAGGGAGATGGGAAGACACAACTGACAGGGGAGGAGAAAAGGAGGAGATATAGGGGCAGATAGAAATGAGAGGGGAAGAAAGGATGAAAGGTAAAATGCACATGGGGGAGAGGGGTTAATAGAAATAGAGATAATGGAGAAGAGAGGAAGATTGAGAGATTTACAAAATGAAGAAAAAAAGAGAGGAAGGGGGATATTGGGAGAAAATGAGTGAAATAGTGAGTAGATGATGACATACATAGGAAGGAGAGGGATGAAAAGAAGGAGAGATACAGGATTATAGTAGAAGAGATAATGGACAACAATGAAGATGAAAAGAAAGATGAAGAGAGAAAAGAAAGGGAGAGAGAAGATGAGGGAAAGGGGGAGGAGGGGATAAAATAGTCAAAGAGTGAGGAGAGGGGAAGAGGGGAAGAGAGAAATACAGGAAAATGTGGGTGGATATGAAAAGAAACTAAACAAGTTTAGAAAGAAAGGAATGTAAAGAACATTTGAGGAATAAATATAAATATAAATGAGCTTATAGTAACAATGCCTAATTAACCACAACATTGCTGAGGAGAAGGTACACAGCTCTAAAGAAGAACACGATGAACGAAGAGGAGGGAGAAGGAAAAGGGGGGAATGGAGGGGAAGAATGATAGACAGGGGAGAATTGAAAATACAGATGAAATAGATCACGGTATAAAGAAATCAATTAACATTTCTAGGAGGAGAAACAAATGTTTCAGATATAAAAGAAAACTGAAGGAATTGAAATCTCCTGCAATGAGAGAAGACGAGTTGTGGAAAGTCCAACATGAAAATTATGAAGACATCTGCATGTTAACGTACAGCTAAGAACCTCTCATTGGCCCTGTACTGCCAACTGCTAAACGCATTAGAGCTCTTTTCTAGGACAAGGTGCAAGAGATGGGAGAAAAATGGGGAAAGATGAGATGGCAAATTGCAGGAAAATAAAATAGGAGGAGAAAGAGAAAAGAAAGAAGAAAAACAAAATAGAGGGAGAAAGGGAAAAGAGGTCGTAAGATGTCAGAAAAGTAGAAAAGAGAGCGAGAAAAGAGAAAAGAACTCTAATAGAAGAAATCAAAACAGACTGAGTGACACCAAACTCCAAGTTCGAGTGACCAGCTATGCCCCAGAGGGAGTTAGAACAGAGGTAATTGAGTAGTCTTGTTGACAGACTTTTTAAAGATTGTTGAACGTAGAGATGCTACACTGCGGATCATCATATTGAACTAGTAAAGTTTGTGCATACTGATTGCACAACACTGAGCCATTGTGCATTACGCACCATGCGCAAGGCTTTTGCAAGATGGCACCTTGCATCTGATTTATGATATTGAACCACCTTTAAAGGCAGTTTGTGGGTGGTACATTTCTTTTGTTGAATTGAATATAATTGCAGAGCCCTGAAGAAATCGAACCTTGCAAGGTTACATACCTGTTTCAAACTGTTTCAAATAACGTGGTGTCAGATATTTTGTTAAATGTTCCAAATGATGGGGTGTTAGTGACGCCATGATGTTTATACCTCCGTGAAGATGTTGATTCTGCACGCAAAATGAGAATGCATTCAACAGGGGATGAAGATCATAAGACACATGATCAGGTGATGAAAGAGTTCTATCTGAAAGCAAATACAATATATGTGCATCCAGATTCATAGCTGGTATCCTAGCTGAAATGACATACACACATGACAAGACAAAAACAAAAAAAAGTGGAACTGCTAACTGAAACTAGTGTAACTAATGTAATATCAATTATTTATAATCTACTTTAATATGAACAAGTTTTCAGTAAAATTATTGAAACCTTGCCTATGAGAACCAGGTGTACTATGTCAATTTTAGAATTTCTTAGGGAATGGGTGAACATTATTTGTTTTCTTCTTTTATTTTAATAAATCAGGGAGGTCACATCTAACCCTTTAAAGACTATATAACATGCATTCTCCATAGACCCAGACCAATTATCTTTTGGACATTTCCATCGTTCCCAAGAACAATGCAGGGCTTCTACAAATCATAGTTCATAGCTCATAGTTAATCTGTTCTGGACTGGTCCTGAAAATACTCAGGCTGGAGTCTATGGGGAATCCATGTTATACCAAAATCAGTCAGTCCTGGATGGGTTATAACCCATTCAGGACTGATTGATTTTGCCATAACATTTATTCTCCATTGACACTAGCCTGAGCATTTTCGGGACCAGTCTTGAATGGGTTAACATATATCTCCTCAGAAATAGGATGAATACTCAAGTACAGAGAGATCCTTCAAATTACATTTCAATGATTCCTACAACAGGCAACTTGAAGACCAGGCATAAACAAATCCTTGAATTAGGGGATCTAATTTAATTCTTTTAGGCCTGATGGCAGCGCCTCACTGTGCACAAAATCAAATACAGGGGATGGGAATTACCTCTTTCACGTCACAGCCGCCCCCATCCCATAATCTAAAACTACCCAAGAAAATAAATCATGAAACTTAGAAGTACTCCCCTCACTATCCCACATTGGTATCAATGCCCCACTCTCCATCTTTTTCATCTTCTTCTTCTGCACCATTTTCTTTATTTTTGTCTTTGTAGTGCACGTGCTGCCTCCTTTAATTCAGAAGATCCTTGGAGTATTTTAATTATGATGTGCAGGGTTACTAATCTACAGGGGGGGGGGGGGGGGGGGGGGGGATCACCGCAATTGATATTGTTATATGATTGAAGTCTCAAAAATCACTTTTGGGAAATATATAAAATCACTTGAATGAATGAAAAAATGGTGCCTTGTCCAATGGTGGGATTCGAACAGCGTTCACGAGGGCTCACAACTGATAGCAACAGGGGGTCTGGTAGGCTCATTATGGGGGAGCATCTTTAAACTTCCTCTACTCCGCAAGTATAATGGGGGTCAAGGCAGCACATTATCTCCACTCTAGAATAAAGGGGCAAAGGGAAATGATGCGCCACCCCCCCCCCCCCCCTCCCCCCTAGCCAACAACCAGCCTCAGAATTGTACACTTTCTCATCTGGCAAAATTGAATAGGGGTTAAGGTTAGAAATTAGCCTCCATCAAGCCATGAAGAAGGCAGCACCCTTCCCACATTTCTGTCTATCTCTTGAAAGATATCTTCATCTATATCTGGGGTCATTAGGTGGTATTAATACATTATTATGCAAATAATATACCATCTGGAGAAGCTATTTAAGTGTCTGTATTTCATATCACTGATAAATCAATGAAGGTCAGAGGTTTAAAGGAATACATAACAGTGACAAACTATGCGGAAAAGCAAATGCTTATCCAGTTCTGACCCTTACTTAAAACCGTTGAAGGCAATTTGATTTTGGTATTTAAAGTTTATAAATCTTGGGGATGCTACACCGTGGATCGCCATTGTGAATCGGACCAGTTTGTGAGCACTGCATAACACTTAGCAAGTGTGCGTTACACACCATGCTCAGGGCGTTCGCAAGATGGCACCATGCACCCATCAGATTGACCAATCCAAACTAACCTTTAACCCGTAAATTACGAGGTTCTGAAATCTCCATAGACTTTGTACACAACCCACCCGGTTCTTGTAGTCAATGGGTTAATGTGCATTCTCCATACTAACTTCAGCCAGAGTATTTTGAACCGGTTCTGGAAGGGTTAAAAGCTCCTGCAAACAAAACACTAATTTGCTCAAACATATTTATACCCCAGGCAAAATTGTGAAAGTTCCATTTCACAGTGAATGATGAAAACAAAATATACTAATTTACTTAGTTCATTAGGTATATGAAGTGTTGTTCTCAATAAAAAGGGGAATATACGATAATTGGAAACATATGAAAACTGCAGGTTGATATTACACTTTCAAAACAAAGAGCTCTGCTTTAATTCATGGCTAAAACTGAAATTCACCTGAACAAATAATACATGTAACCTTTTAACCTGTTCCACCTACCCACTGACAAATCGTACAGTAAACTGGGTTCCCCTACCTACAGGGTAAACACATTTACTATTGGACCCCCCCCCCCCCCTCATACAAACATATGGATGTGGTCTATTAACCCGTTGCCTTTGAGATTCTGAAAGCCCCATAGACTTTGTACATAGCCCACTCGGTTGCCATAGTCAAGGGGTTAAAGGAGAATGCAAAATCTAATTTTTTTCTTCAACCCATTCTGGGTTCCTAAAAAAAAAAAAATTGGGCTTTTTACAAACATATAAATATATTGAGAATGCTAAATACCAAAATCAAATGGTCTCATATGGGTCAACTCATTCAGGACTGGTCCCCCCCCCCCCAAACTCAGGCTAATATAAGGTCTATGGAGAATTCCTCTATGAAAATACCAAAATCAAATTTTCCTCTATCAAATATATCTCAGTGGGGACTGGGAGAGGGCTGGGCACAAAACTACCTCGGACAGGGGTCGATGAAGAATGTGTGTTATATACCAAAATCAAATAATTTCTACCAGTTCATTACTATTCGGTGAGAAACGCAGAGTTTATACAAACAAACAGTCCTGTGAACTTGGGTATTTCACAAAACCTCTAGCCTCAAGGGTAGGAGAACAAAAAATACCACTTCATTAAAATTAGTCTACATTCAGGAGTTTGAATAATTCATATCTTCAATGGGCTGTGTAATAGAATGTGGACATTACAGGCTGGTCCTGGGTTAATGTCGGACCCTAGCCCCTGGCCCCATATTCATATTGCCCCCGCTAGCTTAGTTCCTTGCTAAGTGTACATTAAATGGGCAGTTTATTGAGCAAAAATAAAAACAGTTATCCTAGTTCCCATCTAGGGTGAGATTGGTACGTCTTAGGTATCCACTAAGTTAACCCTAGTTAGCAACTAAAAAGATCTTGTGCTTAATTCTTAGCCACGTCATCCAAAACAGACTTAGCAAGGAACTAAGCTAGCGGGCTTTAATGAATATGGGCCCAAATTTCCAAAACATAGCATATCTTTCACCTGCAGATATCATACATGTAGCTACATATTACCCTTTGCTGATTCCGGACTTTAGAATTAAAGGGATGGTTGAGTTTTGGTCAAACTGAATTTTAGTAACCAAAATTAAGTGTCAAGGGGCATTTCGGGAAGTACCGATACTCAAGTGTACCTGGTCCAGTGATGAATAATCCAAGGAGGTGTCACATATGTATGTATGTATCAATCCAATTCCAATGATGCAACTCCAATCCAACAAACTGAGTGATAAATGCAGATAATTAAGCACCCTTTCCAATTTGCTAAACTTGCACATACAGGTGATAAGGCTAGTTCATATAGTTCACATTTGTATTTAATTGAAAACAAACAAGGTTGCAGTGAAAAAATACACGGGGCTCGATCAGGCAGATTTAGTCCCTGAAACGCCAAATAGAGCGATGTTAGGGTGGTACAAACACACACCAAGAAAAGGACGCTTGCAACAATGATACAACACTAGATTGATAACAGAAGATAAGACAATAAGGAAGTAACACTATAAAAAGTGAGCAAGTAATTCAATAACATTCAAATTGTCCCAATCATAACAGGAAAGAGAGTTTAAAATGCAAAGATTATAGAAACAACAATTTCTGGGTGGAGCTTACATTACAACAGCATGTAATTCCAGATGCTATTTCCTATGCTGCGCACTATCGTTTCATTTCCTAAAATCAATTTGTCTTCTTCAATATGATTCGACGTGGCATAGCACGAGGTACGAGGCCCCCCCCTAATAATTTGAGAAAAACAACACATATGGGTTTTTTCACAAAATTAAGAAATACATATTAACCCGTTCAGGACTGTTTTATTTTGCTATAACATATATTCTCCATAGACCCTAGCCCAGGTATTCTCGGGACCAGTCCTGAATGAGTTAAGATGTGGCCCCAATCAGTCTGACCACGCTAGCCACTGATAGTTCGTCTAGTCCAGAATAAGTGTTTTGTATGGTATTTTAGGATAATACTTTCGCTTGAAAATGATTAGCCTGAAACAAGTTTCTGAGTGTTGGTTAGACAGGTCAGTTCCAAACAGGAACAGAAACGGATCTTTGTTTCACAAAGATCCCAAGTTGAAATTAACTCTCAGTTGGACTTAAAAAGTATGGTAAGCCATTTGTAGCCTTGGAACAAAATAAATTCAAAAGCAAAAATGCAAGTATTTAAGACTTTTCATAAATTTTACATTAAGAACATGAAATCTCTTTGATAATAAAACAATATTTATGAATTGAAACAACATTTAATGCCTTTTAAAAGGGACTTTTTAGAATTTGTTTTCAAAGAAACTAACGGCTTTCCATACTTTTTAAATCCAACTTAGAGTTAAGTTCAACTGAGGATCTTTGTGAAACACCCCCTGATCTCTTGCCCTTTTATCTCCTGTAACCATCACAACTATTGGACATCTAATTGATATAAGACTATTTTAAATATCATAAGTGAAACCTCGTTGTAACAGGATCCTGTGACCACTAAAATAAGAATTATAATAATAATAATGTTTTGATTTATATAGCGCCTTATATGATTGATAATCATCTCTAAGCGCTTAACAATGATATTATTACCTTTATAAATTACACTGTTATATTAGGTATCTTATTATATCAGAGTAAAAAAATAAGGAATAAAGAGTATACAAGTATTAGTTATATTACCATGTTGTATTAGACGGTTCTGTTATTTCAGAGCTCTTTTTAATATGATTTTGAGGTTCCACCGTAAAATCACCATGTTTCTCACTAAAATGCATATCAATGAAACTGTACTATTACTTTTATCTTCATAATAACTAGGGTAACATTAAAATACATTACACCTAGGATGAGAGCGGCAAATGTGGATAGAGTGCCCAAAGTAACTTACCGCTTGGTGTAAACCCATTTGGTCTACCCAAATTTTGTTCTACTATACAAACTCAGAATTTAGAGGCTTATGAAAATGTTTATGAATTTAAGTTAGGGTTAGGGGAAAAGTTTGGGGCGGGGGAAAGTGATGTATACATACAGTCACGACTATCCAGTGGATAGTTAAAAATCCAAACACTTAAATCGTACATAGGCTATATTTTTAAAGCCCAAGTCCAGTTTCGGGAAAGTAGCCGAATACATCTATATTGATCAATATTGTTCAATATGTATTGAAATAGGGCTTGTGTGGTAAAATCCGAACCTAAGCATCGTTAAATACAGAAATATTGGAAGAAATCCAATATCCGCCTGTGAAATTCATAAATCCACCGCCAGTTCAGACCTGTCAGCGCCGCTAGCGCTGGGGGAGATATCGACAAGCTAGGGACAAGCCCGTATAGCGCGACACCTCGTGTACACCTCGTGGTCGTAATACACGTAGCGTATGAGCGATTTCGCGTTGGCGATATCTATCCGGCCCTAGATCAATTTATAATTTTGCATATATATCAATTAGTAGGCGGTTTCTTGGCCAAATTTGGATAATCCTATATTAGTAGTTATATTCTTTCACATTATTGGTAATAAGAGCTTCCATTTCATTTTTTTCAGAGGGGGGCGTTTCCAAAACTGGCCTTTACCTTTAATGAAAGGGAAATTTGAAAAACTGAAACCTGTCTCATGATTCTATCATTAACACGAATACAACAAGGTACAACAAGGTATGAGAGAACCTCTAGAAGTTGTGAGGATTTGGACAACGTTACTAGATTCCTTCAATGTGCGTATCAACGAGCCAAAACCAAAATGGTTAAATTGACAAATCAATCTGAGCAATCAAAACTAATCACCACTTCACTTCACATGAATGATATTGTTTGAAGTATGGTGCTCTATTCAAGCACCGTATTAGTGCTCTCCGGATAATAATAAGTGTTAACCACTTTACATTGGTCGACTTTAATAGCAGCAAACAGCGCCAGAAGTTCTGCTTGACAAATCAATCTCGTAATTAAAATAATCACCACTTGACAATAATCCTAAATGATCAAAATAGTGCTAAATGCAAGCAACATATTTAAAGTGCTCTCCAGATAATAATTAACATTAAGCACTTCCGATGGTTGACGTTCCGCAAAAGTACAGCACTAAAAATTGCTGATTAACTTATCAAAATTAAAATGATCACCACTTTTATACATGAAACCTCAATGAGGAAAATGATGCTCAATGCAAGCGACAATGTCTTTCCAGGTAATATCAAAGTATTAAACACTTCCAACGGTTGTCTCTTCAGTTAGCAGCACCAAAAGGATTGATTTGACAAATCAAAATTAAAATAATCACCTTTTTTCACGAATGCTAAATCCAAAAGAAAATGACTTCCATCCTCACAAAACATGGTTTCCGAATAAACACCATATCATCAAGTTTTTAGTACATACACATAAGTCTGTGGTCTTTTCAGTGATCAGCACATAAGGGGTTAAAATGTTATCCACCTGATATATACATGGAAATGTACATCCTTCTATTAGTGCAGACTTTTGAGATTTTGAATATCCCTCTGGAAGTAGATTTTTAGTCTATAGACTAGTCTCCCCTTTCTCTTTTCTCTTTTCAGTTCCTGTTCGACTAAAGAGAAAGAGTAAATACTGAAAATTAAACAGAGTGTTTCAGTTTCTGTATGTTGCTGCCCTCCCATGCAGACTAATATGATTAAAGCAATATTAAATGACTGCAATTTATCAACCCAAAAGTTTCACTGTAAAACAATTTGGTTATGTATCCAGTATATGATTTTTTTTTCTCCAAGGGCTAAAACAAACACAGTCAATGCTGTCGGCGAAACCAGAATTAAACAACCCAAACAATTAACAACAGTAACCGCAGAGAATTATTCATTTATTTAAAGACATTTGCTCAGCTAGATCAATAGCGGGATTTGTTTTCATAACTCGATTCAAAGTCAAGAGCTCTCAATTTGTAAATAGTGAAACCTAACAAAAGGGATATTGTGTCCACAAGCGCAGAACAATAGAGCGGCTCTATGGTTTTGTACAATCGAGTTCATATATTTGCAAAAGCACCTACAATTTTGTAGTACAATGGGGTATAAAATTGCAAAAGCCTCCATAATATGCATGCATTATTCACAGGTCAACACTTCTCAATTGAAATATTGATTCCAACACACTGGACCCATTGATATATTAAATTTTGTAAATTGAGTTACTTGTAGACTATGTACAGACCTTGAACTTGAAAACATATTTCAATATCCTTTTAATACTTCACTAAAATTAGGCAAGAAGGAAGTATTTCAAAGGTCAATTTAGGGCCTAGAGGATTTGATAAAGTAAAGTTATGTGTTTAATTAGGCAATTAAAATGCTCTTTCCCACTTCCACTGTTGATTTTACTTTCTGCATGTTGTTATAGCTGTCATTTTGTCATTTTATATTTTCCCTTATATAAGTGCAGTTTCCTGTTACTCCTCTCTGTTAAAGTTTGTTTTCATTGTAATTATGTTGTGTTTTGGTGGTACTACTTCCATATGTTTATTTTCCATTTCTGTTTCAATTATTAACATTCTACTTTTTATATTTTCCATTAAATTATTTTGTTGCTTGGAAAATATAAATAATAGTAGGTTTGATTTATAAAGTGCCTAATAAGATAATTACCTAAGTGCAACCAAAACCTATCAACCGCTGTATCAAGTTTCTTTCAAAACATAAAGCATTCCACATAATATTTTCATTATCATTATCATCATCACCATCACCACCACAACCACAACCACCATTACATTCTTCATCATCATCTTCGTCGTCCCCTTGTTGTTGACGTTATCATCATCATCAATATAATTCATCATCATCATCATCATCATCATCATCATCATCATCATCATCATCATCATCATCATCATCATCATCATCATCATCATCATCATCATCATTATCATCATCACCATCACCACCACAACCACAACCACCATTACATTCTTCATCATCATCTTCGTCGTCCCCTTGTTGTTGACGTTATCATCATCATCAATATAATTCATCATCATCATCATCATCATCATCATCATCATCATCATCATCATCATCATCATCATTATCATTATCATCATCACCATCATCATCATCATCATCATCATCACCATCACCACCACAACCACAACCACCATTACATTCTTCATCATCATCTTCGTCGTCCCCTTGTTGTTGACGTTATCATCATCATCAATATAATTCATCATCATCATCATCATCATCATCATCATCATCATCATCATCATCATCATCATCATCATCATCATCATCATCATCATCATCATCATCATCATCATCATCATCATCATCATCATCATCATCATCATCATCATCATCATCATCATCATCATCATCATCATTATCATTATCATCATCACCATCACCACCACAACCACAACCACCATTACATTCTTCATCATCATCTTCGTCGTCCCCTTGTTGTTGACGTTATCATCATCATCAATATAATTCATCATCATCATCATCATCATCATCATCATCATCATCATCATCATCATCATCATCATCATCATCATCATCATCATCATCATCATCATCATCATCATCATCATCATCATCATCATCATCATCATCATCATCATCATCATCATCATCATCATCATCATCATCATCATCTTCGTCCCGTTAAATAATTATTGTTAACATGAATTGTAAACAATCAAAGGGAATGACATTTAACTCCTAGCTTGCCAGGGATATTAGCTTTTCAACAGGAACTGCATTGTATGTTGTTGTTTTTTTTGGTGAAAATGTGTGATATTGGCACTATGGGTGTTAAAATGCATTGACAAAGCAGCAAGAGTCTGACTCTAAATTACTGTGCATGACTCTATCTTCCACTTTAATAGCTCTTCTTCACATTTCCAAAGTCCCATCTGGTTGGCTATCGCATGACACTGTTTGTTAGTCTTCTAACTAGACTGACGATGTTTAACAACATGTATGATGGATGAAGTGGATATCAACTTAACCCGTTCCCTTCGAGTTTCTGAAATCCCCATAGACTTTGTACACAACCCACCTGGTCCCCGTAGTCAAGGGGTTAACCAATGCTGGCTAGAATTCAAAGAGGTGGGTTCAACTTAAACTATGGTTAAAAATGCCCATGGTTTTTAATATGGCACGTTAATTTTCCCATTTCCAAAATAGGGAGAGGAATTCAGACATCGAATTCACTACGATGCAAACATTTCATTTAATATTGAAATATCAAATTAATTGTTATTTATAGAATATTTATTGTTTCACTGGCTAAAAATAATGTTCTTATTTCGAAAATGAGAGAAATAAATGTGCAGCATTCCATAAACATGTGAGCTTTCACTACTGATAGTAAACATGTATGTGCGGGCCTTGGGCTATACTATAGGAAGAAAGATACTAGGCGCCACAATATGTGTCCTATGGCACGAGAAACACTTTATTCTTACCCATATAATACTCACACAGCCTGGGATGAAGGTCATGGTAGTGTTTAGAAGGCCCTCAATTCCAGATTAGTATTGATTGAGTGGGCCCTCGGAAGACTGTTGCCTCTATGCTAATGAGACTAGTCCCCTTCAGTCAATCAATGGGAACACATAATGTAAACACACAAACATTGAAACTCAGAACTCAGAAATCACACACACACACACACACACACAAATATTAAAACAAAGAGTGACAACCACAGAATGCCAAAAATTCACTGTATGGAGTACACCGATATGAGTACTATATATTACACTTTTGAGATATTGTTTGTACTCTGTCCTCAATAAAACCATACAAACCCACAAAAAGCACAACACACACATAAATGTGGGCGCACACAAGCATTTTTTCTGCTCCATTTATGCAGTCATTATATACATAGATTTAACTGGACATATAAACACCAAATTTATTTTGAAACTAGACATGAAATTCGTCATAGACGAATTAGGTGATACGTACCCATTTGAAAATGTATCTTTTGAAACTTTCCACAACAAGCTTAAACCGATTTGATTTGCAGGAAATCTTAATGAGGAAAAATTATTCAGAGGTCTATCAGTAAAGATTTGTTGTGAACACCTCAAAATCCAAGATGGTGTCCAATAAAGCAGCTGTTTAGATTTGTTATAGATAATTGGTGAAATGTACCAAACGACACCTGTAATCAGCATGATTTTGCAGTTATATTAAAGACAATAGACGTTTCTATAATCTGATAATAATCATTATTGGGTTCAAGATATGTTACATGGTTACTAGTAGTTGTAGTCCCAAACTTAAATTTTAGGCATTTTCCCCCAACAATAGAAAATTATTGATTTACATAATTTGGTGTAGATCAATAATTATATTAGTAGTTGGATTAATACTTTTTGAAGAACTGCCAAGTTATATTAGCAATACTATGTGAAAGTTTTAAGTGTGTACCATATCTGAACAAAAAGTTATAATATCTGGAAGTCAACATTTAATATCGACAAAAAAGGCAGTTTTGCACCATTTATCATGCTGAACAGGGTGTCTACAAAATTTGTAATCGTGATTATAGGATTTGTGTAGTCAATAGTTGCGTTAATCTTGGGACATCTTCATTTCTAGTTATGAACAAAACCAACTTTTTCTGTAATATGACGAATATTCCACCATCATTTTGTAATCCGCGTAGATGTTGTGTTTGTCTTGTATTAGTTTATGAATTTATCAATACTCAAGCGCTAGAAATGAACTTAATTCCACTCCCCATGGAGCATTCAAATCAGCTGGATAATGACGCGCCTGCCAGGCCTATTGTGAATTTGAATCATACTGGGTGTTGCCCATGATGTTTTTAAAGCATTGTCAAGATCATATTAATTATCTTAAGTAAGTATCTTATTGAAGTACACAATATTAGAGCGTATCTAGATTCGAACTCCATATTGATTGCAAGGCACGCACCTTTCATGCCCTACACATCTTATTGCATTTATCTGGAAACCATAAAGGTCTATACAAATGGCCGACTTAGTATTTAAAAAAAATTAGATGGATCTTTGCCTCCGGTATATACACTGTTATGGACAAATCACATCCTGAGTTAAACTTTTTGTTATATAATGGATTATATTCTGTGCATATATGCTTGATAAATCAAAATTGTTTTTTGATCTTTGATGTTAATTGACACAGTGAGTCAAGAAATAACGTTTATGATTTCATCTTATTTTGTTTATGATGTAACATTTTCTTAAACATATCAGTATTGTACAGTAAATTTATTTGTGATAGATCGGTTTACACAATTCTTATTTATTTAATTACTGAAATTCATGTCTATGATTGTATGTGAATTCATAAATAAATGGTTTGTAATAGAGGTTGGTAGATTCTAAAGAAAAAAAAATGTTATAATTTTATTTGTTCTTTGGGATATGACATAACAGATTTGCTTTTATTGTTTTTTATATGGACATTTACACTATTCCAACATGTTCTGCATTTTTAAAATTTATATCCGTGTCCAAATACTATACATATTGATTCTTAGACTGTAAAAGTGAAAAATGTTTAAGTAGTTCTTTTTTCTAGGTATTATTGTGAAATAGTTGAATGTACATCTAAATTTCATTGTATGAGATAGTATAGTTTTCCATAATACTTTTGTCATTCAATTTTGTCCCGAAAAATTAAGAATATCTTCTTTAATATTGTCTATTGTTGACCAAATATGTTCAACAATCAGTACGCTTTTCGATGCACAAAAGACCTCTGGGCTGCCGGTCTAATGGTTGACATGTATAGAAAATAACAAACGACAAAGTAAAGACCCGGTTATCATTTTTTTTAAAATAGCTGTTACAACTCAAGAGGGTGCTTTCTAAAAAAGCAAAATTGTGCATGTGATGTTGTGTGAAAATAATGATTAGATAAAGATAGTATCAACTATTTAAAAACCTCTTTTTATTTTTTTAAGAAGTGATATATGCATTTTAAGTATTTAAAAAAAAATCAAGATATCGATTGTCTAGACAATATATAAATACAATATTTTTAAATGAAATTTTACAATTATGAGAACATTTGAAAGGGAATGATTCTCATTTTACATGTTTTATTCAAGGAACTTTCTAATTGAATTAGAACCAACCAATTTTGTGTCATGGGGCAATTCGGGAAGTACCAATACTCAAGTGTACCTTTAAACCATGCAATTGTACAAAGTTATTCTTTTGGGAGGTTTCTCAGAGAAGCAAATACATCATCTTCCACAACACAAATTACCAGTCTTCCTAGTTATTCTATATTCCAGACAATTTGAATTACTATTCTAAGGTCAACTATGCATTGTGTACGTTTCGTCGATGTACAATACAAAATTATATACTAAATGGGTCTGATCCATAAGACTACACTTTGTCAACCATTTCGTGAATGAGACAGAATGCAGATATACGTTTGTTTATCTAAATTTTAGTTTCGGTAAGGGGCGATTGGAATAACTAAACCCTTTTCATACACACGGCTTTATGCTTTGGCTGGTTCCACAAATACAATCATAAGTATAGGAGAACACACAGAAAAATAATTATAAGTCACGTTCACATCGAACATTCAAAGTTAATCTTCACTGTTCACAGCAGTACCTCATGCTAAATCTTTATGCAACAGTATACTCACTTATAATATACATGTATTAATTCACAACTTGTGTCTCTCTTTTACATCAGATATTATTAATCAACCAGTATATAATTATTACTTAGATAATTACCATAAACAATACAAAGATTATTCTCAATATTCAGCAAGTTATACAACTATAACTAGTATAATCTCTCTCAAACTCTTCCCTCATAATTCCACTAGTTTCCATCTCATTCATTATAAATATATAACTTTAACATGACTACCTTAACATTATAAAATGCGATATAACTTCAATTATCCATGTAAAATAGAAATTATATTGTCTTACCTGTAACATAACGTGTTGATCAGAGAAGAGACAAAAACTTTCCAGGCACAATACTTGATCCCCACTTCGTGTGTAGGAAGAGAGGGCCGTGTTATCGCGGTATATACTTCAGTTCGTAGGGATCGAATTACGTTGATACAGGTCGAGTCAAAATCACCTTTCTCCATTATTGCAGCGCTAATAGGGATTACTACACGCAAACGCTACGGTTGAGAGATTATTTTGACCGTTACTGAAAGAGGTGGGCGTTATATGAAATTGTATGACGTAGTAATAGGGGCGAAGCCACATACTTTGGGGAGGGCGGCTTAGTCACGTTAATTAGCAAGGCATTATATGCATCAATTTGTTGTGCTCTGTTTGGAGAACCAATTACTGTTTTCAAACATTTAATTAAAAACACCATAAGTTATGAAACAAAAGAAATATAACGGCTTACTCGGAATATCTTGAATTATTTGTATGCTACATTGCAATAGAGGGAAAACAAATGTTTCCATTATTTGAGCAACATAATAGGAACATATTATTTTTCCTCCAGATCTCCGCTACAACATATCAAAATTGTAGACGTATTCGACCAGAATCGAAGGAGATAGACACACAACTGCACCTTCAAAACATAACACAAAATTTATGAAATCAATCAAAATTAAATTTTCGCTTTTCATGGCAGATTGATGACGTCACGATGTCCGATTGGCGATTTTTGAATATCGCACCATATCTACAACTCGTACTCTGTCACGAATACACAACAACCAAAATACTGAACATGGATTTTCAAATTTATGATCAATTGAACAGGGCATGTTTTTACCACATTTTCACATATTTTACATATGGCAGCACGCGCGGATTTCATGTGTAGCACGCGCGCATCGGCACATTTCCGGTCGGAAAGAGATAGTAATTGTTCAGGATCGTCCCAGCTACAAGATATCAAAACTTGGGACAGATTCAAGCAGAATTGACCGAGATATCGGAATCCAAACACGATATATACATAATCGCAAATGATAAAATCGTTGAAAACTGCTAATGTTAACTTCTCATGGTCATATGATTACATAATGAGGTTTGGTTGGCGATAAGGATGCATGACGTTGTATCTACAACTCATTCGTCTGCAAGGAAAAATATTTTTAACAAAATCGCCCGTGGATTTTAAAAATTATTATCAATTAAAAAAGGGCATATTTTGTACATATTTTGTGCATAGCAGCACTCGCGGATTTTAAAGTTTTACGCCCTCCTGTTCGAGCGTTTTTGGTCGAGGAGATCTGGAAACTGTTTTAATTTATCATAGAAAGTATTAGGAACAGTTTCCAAAAAAAAAAACGCCATTTTTTTGTTCCGTGCGCGCTACGCGTGAAAAAGCGCGCGCGCAAACGCGCACGCGCGCAAAATTTTGAAATGCTCGGAATGACCTGAAACGTATGGAAAATTGGTTCGCCGGTTGATTTGAGAATTTTTCAAGGATTTTTACCCTTTGACGCGCGCGTACGCGTCCGTCGTTGTCCGTACGACCTTGGGTGCGACATTTTTATATAGCCCTTGAACTTAGCTTGCCATGTACAGAATTTGGTGAAAATATACCATTACGTAAGAAAGGTATGGGCTGTTGAAATATTTCACAAAATGGCGTCTCCATGACGTCACAGAGTAGTACCGTCATAATCATTACCCAGGTGCACAATGTCGGACCAAGGTCTATTATGTTCACCAGGTTTCATTATCATATCCCCAGCCAAATTTTACAGACACGAGACACAAAAAACGTACAAAGAAAAAGAATAAAAATAATTGTGTTTCCACAATTGCGGTATATTTGGAGATCGTAATGACCGCGGGAAATAAAGACGGATCGTGATAGCGTTATCAAAATGATGTCGAATGAAATCGGAATGACCGCGGGAAATGACGACGGATCGTGGTAGCGTTATCAAATGATGTCGCATGATAATTTGATATGTTATGAACAAGATCTTATCGAGATCGAGCCTTGTAACATGACACGAGTTATATACACAAAGCCAGAGATGATCGTGAAGTATTGTGCGATTGTGGAAACACCCCGCTGAGTAATAACAATACGTGATACGCTATACGTATCACCTAAATAGGCTATTAAACCACAGCAAGTGGAATATTTGCATCATTTCAGCATAACTTATACGGCTTGGTATATTCCCACTTGGGATATAGGGTAGGGGTAGGGGTAGGTGTAGGGATCAAGTTTGGAGTTACGAATAGCGAAGTTAAACCCTGTGTACCCCCCCCCCCCCCCCCCCCGACCCCGACCCCCAATGTGAAGGAGGCCTAGATAGGTTGGGATGGGTTTCTCTCACACAAATTGGTGGCTCATTAGTCGCATCATAGAGGCAGTGACGAGTGATTAGCATGCACTAATTCCTGCTCTCTAGTTTAGACCCCGTCATGTCCTATTAATCTTTGTTGATGAGATACATTTTTTGTTTCCATATTTCTGTTTAAGTGTCCCCTGTTGAAAGACTTTGCATTGTTTGATTGCAAATGTAGTGATGCCCTCAACCCTCGCAGGATTGGTCCAGAAACTATTTTAAATGGGGTTTATTTTAGTCTAAATGCCTGTTGTTCCAAAAGTGAACCGTTTTGAATGGGTTAATTAACCCCAAAAATATTCTAGCCTTGGTCTAGGGAAAATGTTTGTTATATGAATATATGGAGGATGTGCATTCCACTGAAATAGTGTCTTGAATGTTGTCTAACCCCGTTAAGAATAAAATGAAATAGTATTGTATGGGTTAAAGGATGATACTGGTAAGGTATCTGATATTTAATACAATAACAAAAACAACAATAAAGCTATGCATAGCCAACTTTGATAAACAAGTATGTATATAATTATTTACTAACCTCTTTTTAAAAATATTTCTAGTGAAATTCATTGTAAGTTATCCCACCTCCAAACATCTGAAATGCTATTGGGTTTTTCCAAATCAGCTGCTGCAAATCCAAATCCCTGGAGTCTTTGGAGCTAATACATACAATGCAAAATGTGTTATTTTTACACAATAAACTTACTATTTTTGACTTGACATTTCAGACAGCTTTGAAGTTCTTCCTTAGAATTTGTACAACTTGTGTATAATATAAACAACAACACAAATATATTGATCTATTAATACCAAATTTGATGAACATGTGTTAACTTACCACTTTTCTGTATTTCTAGTGAAATTTTGTCAAAGCCATCTCAAACTTCTGAAGTTCTCACGAGTTTTTGATCAACTACTGCCGATCCAAAACCCCTAGAATAGGGTACGATGAAATCAAACAAAAACCTCCTTAGGTGGTCTTTAAGTGATCCTACAAGAGATTTCCTCACAAATCAAACTTAAACCTCAGGAGGAGGTCCTTAAGTGATCTTATAATAGATTTCCTGAGATCATGTGGTCCTGTTTCATTTTCCTGAAGTAGTTTCCTTATTTTCCCCTAGCGCAGATGTCCTCTTGCTTCCACCCCCTATAGCATCAACGCAAAAATAATATTTCAAGAACAATTTGTGGGGGGAAAATTCACGAGGGATTTGATTCGATTGCAGTATCTGAACCAAGTTTAGTAATTAATGGTTCTCTTAGAAATATAATCTGAACAGTGGCAGAACACATAACCATTTCACATTATTGATACTTACACCATTTTGTCTCAAATGGTTAAGAAATCATCAATATTTGTTCATATTTATTAAAATGGCCCCAAAATTGTCTAAAGTTAGACTGGAATGCAAATTTAACCCCCTGCCTACAGTAACCTGGTGGGCTATGTACATAGTCTATGAGGATTTCAGAATCACAAAGGGAAATGGTTAACCCCTTGACCACGGGAACCGAGTGGGTTGTGTACAAAGTCAATGGGGATTTCATAAACTTGTAGGGAACGGGTTAACGTCCATTGTATGTAGGCTACATGCAAGCCCGAGTAACTCGGGATCAGTCTTGAATGGATTAAACCAGTCTTGAACTGATTAAATAAGAAGTCTAAAAGGTACACATACTGTTTAGAAGAAGAAAAAAACTTAGATCAAAAATAGGACCTAAATGAGCCATGAATTATGGACTTGGGTATTAACAATTTAGTGGCAACTTATGATGCGAATACTTCCAAATCATTTAGTGTGACTCCTAGCTCTCAAAAAGAAAAATACTCACTCAACTTGTGAAATTAAATAACACGCTAGATCATGAGAGGAAAAGGGTGATTAGTTCAATGAATTGCTTCAGAACCAGTTTAAATTCTGAATTGCGATGTGAAATGGGGCTATCAGAGCTAGAACCCATGACAGGAAGCCAAGAAGACCAAAGAATGAATAAAACACGAGACTTTTCCAACCCATTTCCTCTCAAACCGCCCAACCCTCCCAAACACTTTCAAGTTCTGTCAATGTCTTTCTGGGAGGCTTTGTATAACCACTCTCTTTTGTGTGAACAATTACCATAATGCTTGAAGAAAGTAAAATAGTTTATCCCCAACAAAAAAAAATGAATAAAGAAGAAAGTAAAAAGGTTTATCTCCCCTTAAAAAAATATCAATAAATAAAAAACATGTAAGATTTCTCTAATTTGTTCCTGTTTTTGCCCAACCCTCCTAACCACTTTCAATTTCTGTCAATGTCGTTCTGGGAGGCTCTATATTATAACCACTCTCTTCTGTGTGGACAATTTCCATAAAGCTTGAAGTAATTTTTTTTTTAATAGCCCAAACAAACTCTTTTTACTTTCTTCTTTATTCATTTGTTTGATCTCCCCTACAAAAAATATAAATCTATAAATAATTAATACCATGCTAATTTAAAGGGATCTAGTACGGTAGTAACTTTGTTGACATGTGCGAAATTGGAAAATGATCAACTTGAATAAAATGTGTATTTCTGTGATATGATGAGTCCACTGAGTGATGTGTAAAAATGCAATGGTAAATGAATATCATTATGTGCTCTAAATTAGCATAGGCCCCTACTGGCCCGTTCGGGCAACCAAATTTAACAGAATTTGTTATGTTTTTCTTTGCTTGAGGCCACTTAAAATTGAATGATCTTGTTTTTACTTGCCCGACTGGGCCACGATTAAGGCCAAAAGGTTAATTTCTAGCATTGCATTATTACTAGATCCCTTAAATTCCCTGTAAATAATATCTGTATTCTAACAAACTTGAATCATGGAAATACACAAACAAATAATGTATGCTTTGATGTAATATATGAGGGATTATTTTCTAATTGCTGTTGTTGAAAAAGTTATCTGACGCACAGCTAATAGAAGTTATTTTAATGTACTAGTTATGTTTTTTAAATTAATTTTAATAAGAGCACAGGGTATTTATAGATTTAACTTATTGTTTAATGATTATGTTTGAATATCAAGCATGATTAATCGAATAAATGAGTGAAAAGTTCATGCACCGTAATAAAAAGAATACATCAGTGAATGTAATAATGAGCGACACGATGCCAGCATATCAGCATAAATGTCACATGTTATTCACCTCATCATGTGCGCGCAATTATACTTCAATTTAACAAGTATTGTCGGGTGAGAGTGAGAGGGGCGTTAAGTCGATTTTTTGCTAAATTGAATAACACATAACATCTTTCAATTTAACATGACTTTTCTCTCACGTTTTATTGACTATACATGAAAACTATCAGTTCTGTTTGAATGTTTTTAATGCAATATTACATCATGCATTTAATTTTAACATTTTGTTCATCCAACACCCAATACAACATTTTATCCATTTACAACTAGAACTAAAACACAACCACTGTTCATTCACTCAAATCAAAACTCGAATTCCAACAAGGACATTTTTTAATCTAAAACAAAACATGAATGATACATGCTTGTCTTCAATTTCTCCATATGCATCTCATACGCCGCCATCGCTTGCTGTCAAGATGTCAAGCTGTGTCTTAGAGGTTCCTGCCAAGAACCGTAAAAAGTAAAAAACTATCCAGTTTTAATGTTCTATCCGAAATTCCGCACTATTTTGGTCCAAAACACCATTGTAACACTTTCTTTTTCATCCAACACCCAATACAATTGTGTATCCTTGAAGGAGAAGTTTCCCCCACCTACAATTTACTTTTGATTATGTTCTCTACACATTAAAACATAATTTCAAAGTCAGTCGCTGTATGGGCTTACCTCATTCATCATGTACAGCATGGAGGCTGCCATTATGTTTTAAAACCCGGAATTGCAATTGTTCGCGCTAAGATGTAAAGTTGTACCCGAACTACAAGCTCGGGCTCTTTTTGTTAGCTCTCGCAGCTCGCAGGGATTGTGCACAAACACTAAAATTCACTTCATTCACTCAAATCAGAAATCAAATTCCAACACCAGCATATTTGTATTAATTTATTTGTTTGTAATGTAGTATAATGTACATACTTGTCTTCAACTTCTTCATTTGCGTCTTGTATGCTGCCATCACTTCCAGTCAGGATAATTCCGATGGGGTTGAAGCTGTGCCTGCGTGGCCCCATTTTAGCAGCATTCAAAGCCTCAGGATCAAGGGTGCTGATAGTTCCATGGCTGAGGTTGTATGTTCCAGACATGATTAGTGATGTCGATCCAAAATGTCTGATTGTAGTCTTTAAAATTTATCGGTACCAATTCTACGTTTCCAGTGGTTCAGTAGTTCCAGGAGTTAAAAAACTACTGTTAAAGTCTTTTTAACAACATGGAATGCCATCGTTGAAGTTGTACGATCCAGACATGATTAGCGATGTCAATCCGAAATGTCTGATTGTAGTCTTTAAAATGTAATGGTACCAATTCAATGATTTCAGTAGTTCAGTAGTTCCAGATTACTACCAATTCCAGATATTTGTCTGCTATATATTTACTGCATGAAAATAATTGATAATTCCAGTAGCTGCTCTGGCCTGGCTATCAAACTTGGACTTGACATTACAGAATGTGCATACAAAACAAACACACATCATTTCAGTACCAAACAATGCATAGATAAGCTCTTTCGTAGTTCAAATGTAGGGAAGCAATGCATATTCCATACAGTCACTCCACCAATAGAGAGAATTCAGTTGACATCATGTATAGTCAATTTGTTGGCAAATCAAAATGAAATATATCCATATGATGTGGAAGATATCCGATGTAAGAAAGCTGATATAGTACACTACATGATTGGCATCAGGTTGTCGTTGTCACCTAAATCGCAAGTTTCCAAAGTTATTCAGGCCAAATAGCCTATTTCCAATTTTCCCCTAAAATCCAGAGTGCCTAAAATTACCGCATTACGTCCTAGGCTTTCAATGACAACAAGCGATGATTCCAGAAATATCAGTTAGTCAGCTAAAACGCTATTTCTACCTTTACAAATTTTTCACCGAATATGGGAAATGGGAAAATAATCGTATTCAGCAAAACTACCCATCCACAAAGTTCCTGGTGTGTAGGTGTGGAAATGAATTTTCAAGGACGAAAATTTACTCAAATGACAACTGCAACATTTGAACTTGATAGATGTTTTTTCCTGTCATGTTTTCAAAGAGACTGTTCTGGTATGAAAGCATATCACAACTATTCACTGATGATTATGAAAATGACTAGCTTGCAGCATTCTGTATACTCAAAATTGTCATTCCTGCACACAACGTGCATGATATCGACTCCCTAGAAGGTTCCATTATATCTGTTTATACATTTCATTTCTGTTCATGAGCTAAATACACTGTAGTCACGCTATAAATCATAACCATTCATTCATGACCCCTTTTGTAAGCTACACTGTGTAACTGTACAACTTCGCTAGACTAATGTTGAATTGTTAACAGAAAATGTCACTATTCTTGTACATGATGAGTTCAGGGCCTAGGTGTTGGCATTGATCATGAATGGATTTCTTTTAACAAAGGTTTCAATCGCACCCATTCAGCGTATAAATGGCCTTTTACCCCGAATACACTGATAGAATTCTACAACTAAAGGTCCCATTATCAAGAGTGCTGCATGGTTTATTTTCATATCAACAAGAATATAATAGTAAGTCTGAGCCTGTATTTATATAAACAGGTTTCATACAAACTTTGAAACTTGCTTAAAGGGGACCACCAGGCAAAGAACAACACATAATGATATGTTTTGGTACTGTTTTGTGATATCAAAAAGATACCCAACATTGTGCAAAGGGTTGTGTAATTCATAAACAAAGCAATTCATTTCCACCACTTACAGAACCACTACTATTTCCTGGTGCCGTACGGGCCAAACATTTGCGAGTGCGCCAATGCTATTCACGCATATGTTTCGAGACAATTTAGAATCCCGG
Organism: Echinarachnius parma; assembly: GCA_037951105.1. Lineage (NCBI taxonomy): Eukaryota > Metazoa > Echinodermata > Echinoidea > Clypeasteroida > Echinarachniidae > Echinarachnius > Echinarachnius parma. The sequence goes on along the minus strand of JBAMJV010010565.1, from coordinate 21,181 downwards.
CCGATTCGTTCGCTCTGGACAAAGTAGTCTCGTACATCCAGACCCATGAACGCATGCTCTAGAATGGTGATGCGTTTTCCAATTATACAGGGTGGCCAAAAAAAAAACGGAACGGGGCACTTCCCAAAATATAGCAACATAATGATTATGTCCATCGGATAGGGTGTCTTTTCCAATGAAAAACGATACCAAGATCAGTAATTTTGGTCGTGTAGTTTTTGTTTTAGGGCGCTCTGAGTAACACCATGTCAGGTTCCCCTTTTTGTCAATTTTTACCAAGTCTGTGCCTGATAAACTGCACTTACGGCCTGGCATAGCATTCGAACAACGAGCAATACGCACGCTATTGTTAGTGGCATTCAGCCGTGTGCCGAGAGAATGGGCATGGTTGCTCAACGCTATGACGAGCACGAAGTGCGATTTATCAGGACTGACTTGGTAAAAATTGAAAAAAATGGGAACCTGACATGGTGTTACTCAGAGCACCATAAAACAAAAACTACACAACCAAAAATACTGATCTTGATATCGTTTTTCATTGGAAAAGACACCCTATCCGATGAACATAATAGTTGTGTTACTTTATTTTGGGAAGTGCCCCGTTCCGTTTTTTTGGGGCCACCCTGTATATTTTTTTTCTTGAAACATATTTTTGTGAACTTGTTGATGGAATGGAATACTAAAGATGTTACCTTTCATTTATAAGAATATTATTATTGGGTGGTGGTACCCTATAATACCTCATTTAAGCCTGGGTCGGAACGGACGGAATACCGGAATCCGTCCGGTGTGTGCGTGTTCCGGTTTGGTTTTCTCCATTCCGGTATTCCGATGAAAATCGCAGAAAACCTCTTTTTCCTCAAAAATTCATATTTTGTAGTAGAAAACTATCAGAAGAAAACAAATGACAAAAAAGTACAAGAAAGACGATGTCGAATGCAACTTACAACGACAAGAAATCCGCTGCGTTTATTATGACAGCCGATCTAGCGCGCGGTGCGGCGAGTACGGCATACGATCGACGTCGTAGACTAGCTACCCCGGCGCGCCCCGGCCCCGCAGCTAGCTGCTATCACTCAGAGCTGCGCCGTACCATGTCACCCATGTACGTAATACTGCACATGGATTAAACGATTCTCAAACGTTGACATCCAGTCCGCCCTCTATCGGTACAGCCCGCCATATCACTGGTGTACTTTGCGTGCAGGTTATGGGTCTCATTTCTTACGCGAGATATCCATCCGCCGGGAATTGGGGAATTCCTGGCGGATGGATATCTCGCGTAAGAAAAAAGACCCGATAAGCTGCACGGAAAGTATACAAGTGAAGTGTTAGTGTTGACTTATTCGTGTCGTTGTACTGATATGATGTAAGCTTCAGTACACATGCAGGTTCGAGGAGTTAGAAAATGTTCGAGATATAATCAGCGCATTTTTTGTTGTTGCTGTTTTTGCAGGTAATTGTTCTCGTATAAGTAAAATAAGAGTCTAGAATAGGTGCGATCTTAATCGTAATAATCTTACATTTTCGTTCCTTTTCGGCACTTTTTAAGAGTGCAACTTGAAAAATGCAAGGTCAAGGCAGTTGAGTTGGCCTGTCTCGCAGCGCGGGGCTTGCCTGCGCTGCCGAAGCTATGGCAGACCTTCTAGTGCGTGTTCGTTCCGTATCATTCATTGGCAGGTTTTTTTTTATCGGAATACCGGATTCCAACCGGCACAACACCGGCGGATTCCGGAACAAAAAAATTCCGACATGACTCAGGCTTAACCTCATTGACCTATTCGGGACTGGTCCAGAAAATACTTGGGCTGTGGTTTATGGAGAATGTATGTTATAACAAATCAAACTACTTTTCTGAGAAAATGATCCTCGATTACTATATCTTATTTTACTAATCTTAGTTTGCATGAAAACCTTTGAAAAAAATAATTTATAAGATAACCAAAAAAGGGAATAATAAATCCAGAAAAAAGGTTCTAAAAATACAAATGTTTAACTTTTTGTTCCTTTCCAAGTATCGGAACAACTCTTCTAGCTATCTTTATTGGCCCGGTCAGATATCAATGGATAACGGAAACGAATGCCCAACGAATAGAAAATTTGCGAAATGAAATTATCCGGTGATGAAAGTCGTCTCCATTGCTTTATGTACAAAACATAGAACAACGTACATCACCGGACAAGGAACGGACAAGAAACGCATACGAACGGAGGCGAATGGATGGAAAATTTAGCCCTCCGTTTGACGTCCGTTTACGCAATCCGTTGATATGTGACCGGGCTATAAACGTAGAACAATGTTTCAAAATTTAACAGCAGCGATAAAACTGAATCTGCCAGCAAACTGGCCATTACACATGTATGTACATAACTGCACAAATGTTATTTATCCAAACAAAATAAATACACACAGACATTGCACACCTGAGAACAAAACCTACAAGTATAAAAAATAAAGTTAACAAAAGAAAGGACAATATTATCACTCAAAAAATTAAAGAGACCTAGTAACTTTGTTGGCATGTGCAAAAAGTGACAAATGGTTGATAACATGTGTTTTTTGTGATCTGATATGTCCACTAAAAGTAATGTGTGAAAATTTCATGTTAATCCATTGAGGACTATAGTCCCGAAAATAATCGGGCTTAGGTCTATGGAGAATACATGTTGTAGTAATATCAGTCCGTCCTGAACGGGTTAAATGGAAGTTATATAGCTGAGAAATGAGCGAAAATGCAAAGTGATATTTGCTAACTCAATGCACTAACTTTGTACACAATTACAACTTTCCAGTGGATAATTAAAAATTTGAACACTTCAATCGTAAATACCTTTATAACAAAAGAGAAATTTGAAAAACCAAAAGCTGTTCCATGCTTCTATTGGTAATACAAATACAACAAGGTATGAGAGATCCAGTTCTAAGTCAATTTAATGGATTTGGACAATGTTTTATACTAGATCTCTTTAGGGGGTATCCCACTGAGCGGCGAACGTTTGCGAATATAGCGAATTTGGGATTTCGCCAGGATTCGTTAAAGGTTGCAAAAGGTTCGTAAAAGGTTGCAAAAGGTTGCAAGAAAATTCACAAACGGTTTTAATTGTCGCAAACAGTTTTTCTTGTCGCAAAGAAATTTTGAACATGTTCAAAATTTCTTTGCGAATATATTTTTTCGCAAACAGTTGCAAACGTTCGCAAACGGTTGTAAGACGGTGTAGCTAACGTTCTTGTTGATTCGCCAATGCTAGCGATTACATGACCATATGGTTCCTAAATGCAATCGACCCATTGAGCGGCGAATGCTTACGAACGTTTGCGAATTTTGGATTCGCCAACTTTTCTGACAAATGTTGGCAAAAATCAGGGTGGCAGAGGCAAACTCGCTATATTCTCAAACTTTCGCAAACGTTCGCCGCTCAGTGGGATACCCCCTTTTAATAGGTGTCAATGCTCTATAAAATATTTCAGGGTATCCACTACATGAATGGAAATAAGTCATGCTTAGCTTAATTTAGAGAATGTGGGTATGGTAGGTTGCCAATGTCAATAATGAAACCACTTTTTTCAAAATGTGTGGTTAAAAGAGGAATTAATAAATAGAAATTACATATTTTTGCATGATTAATAGGATGGCTATGAAGAGTTATATTTCTAAGAGTTTATGTAATTATTTCTGCTAAAACATTTGAATTTGAAGCAACCCAGCACCTCTGAAATGTTTTTTCATGCCACAGTTTGCTACACCATCTTTCCATGCAGTACCTCATAATTCATGATAAGATTATTTTCAAGCAAGCATATAGTTTGCTACAAATTATCTCTGGAGCCTTCTTTTGCAACTTCAGTATTTACTTTTTCCAAGCCCTGGCATTCCAGTGGTTGCAATTTCCTTACTTTGTTACACTTTTCTTCCAATTTGTATTTGATTTGCCGAAAAAAATAAAATAAATAATAACAATAACTAATGCGAGCTCTGGACAGCTCCTGTCACATCATCCTAAGCTTGCACTACTTTCGTGGTAAGCTCGTGCTTGCTGTCGATCGATCGAGTGAAAACTTGTGAGCAGGTTCACAATTTGCAAAGGTTCAAAAGAGAACAAGCTTAAACCGAAACGAGAATGCATGCATCATGCTTAGGTCTTGCTAAACTCGTAGTGAACGTACTATATTAGCTCGCATTGAATTTGCACTAGGATTTCGCACAATTCATGCTACGTTCGTATCACAATCGTGTTTAACCCGTTCTTTACTCGCATCACAATATACAAAGCATGCAGGGCGACGACCACAAACACTATGAGCATTCAGACACTGTAAATTATGTTATTTTCTTTTTGCGCGATTAATATTTTGCACTGAGCGACGCAAAAACACAATCGCAGGTTTTTAATTTCGCTGCCGATCGTAAGACCCTCATCAAAAATATAGTAAATGAAAATCAATAAAATTGCATATTCGCAGGTTTTAATGTTCGCGGACGTCGACATCAGCGCGACATCCGTGAATATTACCACGTTTACAGTATCGCATTAGTTCGTAATGAAATCGAAAAACAGGCTCCAGCCCTAACTAATCATTCATAAGTATTTTGAAAGCAAAAGTTTATTGACCCTCAAACAAATGACCCTACCATAGAGTTCTGACAGAGGGGTCATCTACAGTGTAGAAGTGAAGATGATACATGTAGACAGCGGGCGTAGCGATGACAACCCAAAGGAAGGGGTGGGGCGCAGGGAGTGGGGGCAGATGGAGGGAGAGTGGGGCAATAAGGGGGGGGGGGGGGTGGTCAGGCAAGGATTCTCATCATTATTATAATCCTTTTATACATGTTTTCAATGCTCCACACTTACTTTTTTCTCTACTGGCTGTTTGGGCAAGTCAATTTAAAACTCGTCAAATTCTACTTGCCTGAACAGATAACTTACTTGCCTGCTTACTTTTAGATGAAATAAACACGCTAGGAATTACATTTTCTCCGGAAATTGAACAGAAATGTTATGTTTTTGCAAAATTGGGCAACCAACCTAGACAATTTATGAAATGATACTTGCCCAATAATTTCTACTAGCCCCAGGCGAACGAGCAAGTGCTAGCGTCTAGTACTGTTGTACTCCTGTTGTAAATGTTGTAATTGTCCTTTCTATTATTGTGTTTGGTTAGTGGGGGGGGGGGGGGGAATAGTTCCCCCCTTTGGTTCAACCCCTTCATCCCCTTCTAATAGCTACACCACTCCATGGAGGTAATGTGATTTCCCTGCTACTGTAGTATAGGCTACTGATGATGATTGGTCTGGTATTCCAAAACTTTGAGGGCTAACGAACGTTGGTCCATCAATTGGCCTAGCAGATCTTGCCTGTACTTTGTATCACCATTCAGCGATATACTGGTCCCCATTTCAATTCATACGTAGGCCTACATAATGTACTGTCTTGCCAATATCATCCATTGGACTAACATTGGTCCATTGATTGGCCTCGCCTGTAACTAGCTTGTTTTCCCATAAACAATATACTGGTCCGCATTTCAATTCATACGTATGCCTACATACTGTCTTTCTGATATCACCCATTGGACTAACATTGGTCCATCGATTAGCCTAGCCTGTGACTAGCCTGTATTTCCATTCAAAGATATACTGGTCCGCATTTCAATTCATACGTAGGCCTACATACTAATACTCTCTTGCCAATATCATCCATTGGACTAACATTGGTCCATCGATTGGCCTAGCCTGTGACTAGCCTGTATTCCCATTCAAAGATATACTGGTCTGCATTTCAATGAAAATGTAGGCCTAATTAATACGGTCTTGCCAATATCATCCATTGGACTAACATTGGTCCATCTATTGGCCTAGCCTGTATTTCCATTCGTAGATGACTGAATTTTAAATTCATACAAAACATGAATTGTTCAACATTCCCTGTTCCCATAATACACATTCCTGACAAAAAATGATGCAACATTTCACTTGTTTGTGAGGTGTGACACTTTTTTTTGGTATCATGTTCCAACAAAGATCTGAGAAAACTCATAACAAAGCTCTCCAAATAGTTCAACATTCTTTGTCCCAAAAAGGCAACTTTCAATCTCAGTTTTAGAAATTTGACCCAAAATTTCATGCAGCGCGGTATGTGACAATTGTGATCGTTGCCCTAGGATAGAAATCAAACATGATGCTATTCCTTTGTGCACATGTCTAAAAGAATTTGTGGATCATTCAAATCCCTAAAACATAAAGTACCATAGGCAGATAAAAAAGGTGACTATCATACAGAAGTAAACTTTCATAATTCTATTCAAATTTGTGGACTATTAAATCATCTACAATTTGGTGTTGTTTCTTTGAAAACTTGTCTTTAATTAAGCAAGGCTTATTATTGCTCCCAAGAAAGTATAAAGTGCACATCATGTGAGGATTGATAGTGTGTCTGATGACTGTGGTGATAATCATTTCAATGTGAAGTGATTGTTGCACTGTAACAAAAAATATATATATATATCATAAATTTCATCATTGTTCACTTTTTAACGATTGGTCCTGAAATACCGAATGTGGAATCTATGGTAAATTTATGTTATACCAAAATTAAGTACAAGTCTTCATTGATGAAACAGAAAAACGCTGCAAAAGGCTGCTTTTCCAGTGCTATACATGAAAGCATGTGAAGTAAACATGTCTGATTTAATTTGGGTACTTTCCATTTCAACCTGAGGCATATAGAAAGTGACACTCATAGGTTGAGTCTTATGATTGTGCACCTACATCATTCATATGCCACAACTATAGGGAAGACTTGCTGAAGGAAAATGCAACGCGCAATACTCTGGGTTCGAACTCGAGACCTCACAATTGGGAGGCACACATGCTCTATTGATCTTGTTTGTAGTGAGGGAAAACCATATGACAATATACATGTACTGTATATTACATACATTTATATGACAATCATATTTAAAATATATTATACATGGCAATCAATCATAAACAAATGAAAAGGGAACCAAGGCATGAACAGCTTTGCCTTAATATTCCTGTTGTAATAGATTGCAAAGAATAATCATGTATGATTATGAAAGGAAGTAATAAAAAGGTCGCTTTAAGGAATATAATTTACAGTCCAAGATAGGTTCTTGTACAATGTCAGGTATATGGAAAGTGACAATCATAAAGAAGTCGAAAGCGATTTTGAGGATAATTGGTTCAGCTTTAGCCTCCCCACTGGAGATTGAGGGGATGCAGATAGGGTTACAGCCGACTTGGGATGAGAGCAGGTGGAGAGATAGTCTAATGTCCAGCCTCAACCGATATATGAAAAACCCCTTTCAGTTTTGTTTAAGTTGGATTTTAAGTTTGATTTTTAAAATCTTAATTAACAGAACATTGTACTTCTTGTTGCTGATTTGGGGGGTATTTTCTGCATTTTCCATTCACTTACGCAGATGAAGAGCTAGTCTATCGTTTAGCCTAACTTTAAATAGCTGTGTTATTGTTTTCATGTCATGTAAAGTATTAATATTACATGTTTGAAATACATTTCTGGACCATATCAGCAGCAGCAGTTAACAAACCAATTTGAAAAACCCTCCCTACTAGAGATCCATGGGTATCATATCAAGTTATGGAACATGGGACTTTTGGTTTTCTTTTGTTGTTTTTTCTATTCACTTGAGCAGATGAAGAGTTAGTTTAGTGTCCAGCCTCAGTTGATGACAATATATGTGCTAGATTGTTTTTATCTCATGTGTTTTCACTGTGTTCAGTGATATGAACACAGTGAAAGCACATGAGATGAAATAGCACATTTAGCACAGGAACATGTGACACATGTTTGTTAGACATACTTTTTCGGACCACGTCACAGCAGGAGCATTATCTGCCAACTGTCAATAAAAATCTGTGTTATTGTAATTCCTTTTCGTCTCTTGAAGGGTGTTCTTATCATATATATATATGGTCAATGAACATTCCTGGACCTTGTCCGGAATGGTCTAACTTGCATATTTGAAAAAGGGTACAGAATTTGAATTTGAGCGGATGGAGTACTAGTCTAGTGTCCAGCCCAACTTGACAAAAATCTATGCTCTAACCATGATGCCACAAATCTACTCACTATACATATTTGAACATACATGTATACATGTATGTGTATGTATGTAGTAGTTGTGTTTTATAAGTGTAAAATCAACATGAAGATCTACGCATGAAACGTTATACCACGCAGGCTATGTTCACATCAGATAAAGATGATTCTCACAACTTTTGAGGTGACGATTTACCAAGGGTAGGATTTAGCAAAAGCTTGTGATCAGAATTTAAATCCTTCCCCAACTTGAGATCTTTAGAGAAATTCATGCATGTCCATACCCAATGCTGAAAGGTTGGGGAACTTGAAACCCCCTGGTAAAAGCCCCTTGATCCAGTGGTATAGATCTTGGTATTCTCTCTTTCCTTTTCTCTCCCAAATGTCATTATTTCTTTCTCTTGGCAACAGCACTTTTATAACCGTCATCATCATCATCATCATCAGACAGCATCTTCGACATCATCACCATCATCATCATCATCATCATCATCATCATCATCATCATCATCATACAGCATCTTCGTCGTCATCATCATCATCATCATCATCATCATCATCATCAGACAGCATCTTCGACATCATCATCATCATCATCATCAGACAGCATCTTCGACATCATCACCATCATCATCATCATCATCATCATCATACAGCATCTTCGTCATCATCATCATCATGGGACTTTTTTATGCCTCCGCCAACGAAGTGGCCGGAGGCATGTTTTTGGGTTGTCCGTCCGTCCGTCCGTCCGTCCGTCCCGTATTCGTTCTCGCGATATCTCAAGAACCAGTTGACGGATCAATTTCAAACTTGGTATGAGTGTACATATTGTGGTGACAATGATCTGATTAGATTTTAGGGGTCATGAGGTCAAAGGTCAAGGTCACAGGACTCAATATATATGCAAAAATGCCTCGTTCTCGCGATATCTCAAGAACCGGTTGACGGATCTAATTCAAACTTGGTATTAGTGTAGATATTGGGGTGGCAATGATCCGATTAGATTTTGGGGTTCATGAGGTCAAAGGTCAAGGTCACAGTACTCGTCAACGTAGCCATAAAATGTTGGGGTCATGAGGTTGAGGTCAAGGTCACGGGACTCATTATACATGCAAAAAAGCTTGTAATGCCAAAATCTCAAGAACTAAATGTCAGATTTCAATTAAACTTCGTACCTGAATGTTGTTTAGGGAGCCATCAAAGATTGGGGTCATATGGTCAAGGTCACAGGACTCAAAATATATGAAAAATATTTGTTAAAATTAAATCAGTGCATGTTAATTTGGGCTTGATATTAAAATCGCGTGATAGCGGAGGCATAATTTTCGATTGCGCGCAATCAAAGATCCATCTAGTTTTTTTTTTTTTCTTTTTTCTATTCACTTGAGCAGATGAAGAGTTAGTTTAGTGTCCAGCCTCAGTTGATGACAATATGTGCAAGATTGTTTTTATCTCATGTGTTTTCACTGTGTTCAGTGATATGAACACAGTGAAAGCACACGAGATGAAATAGCACAATAGCACAGGAACATGCGACACATGTTTGTTAGATATACTTTTTCGGACCACGTCACAGCAGGAGCATTATCTGCCAACTGTCAATAAAAATCTGTGTTATTGTAATTCCTTTTCGTCTCTTGAAGGGTGTTCTTATCATATGGTCAATGAACATTCCTGGACCTTGTCCGGAATGGTCTAACTTGCATATTTGAAAAAGGGTACAGAATTTGAATTTGAGCGGGTGGAGTACTAGTCTAGTGTCCAGCCCAACTTGACAAAAATCTATGCTCTAACCATGATGACACAAATCTACTCACTATACTTTACATATTTGAACATACTGTATATGTGTATGTATGTAGTAGTGGTGTTTTATAAATGTAAAATCAACATGAAGATCTCCACATGAAACGTTATACCATGCAGGGTATGTTCACATCAGATAAAGATGATTCTCACAACTTTTGAGGTGACGATTTACCAAGGGTAGGATTTAGCAAAAGCTTGTGATCAGAATTTAAATCCTTCCCCAACTTGAGATGTCTAGAGAAATTCATGCATGTCCATACCCAATGCTGAAAGGTTGGGGAACTTGAAACCCCCTGGTAAGCCCCTTGATCTGGAGGTCTAGATCTATTTCTTTTTTTCTCTCTCCGCCCTTTCTTTTTCCTTTAATGTCCTAATTTCTTTCTCTTGGAAGCAGCACTTTTATTATCGTTATTGTCATCATTGTTATGATTCCTGTTGTCATTGTCGTCATCATCATCATCATCATCATCATCATCAACATCATCATCTCCATCTTCATCATTATCATCACCATCATCATCATCATCTTCATCATCATCATCAACATCATCATCTCCATCTTCATCATTATCATCACCATCATCTTCATCATCATCATCTTCATCATCAACATCATCATCTTCGTCATCATCATCATCGTCTTCATCATCATCATCTTCATCATCATCATCAATATCATCATCTCCATCTTCATCATTATCATCACCATCATCTTCATCATCATCATCATCATCATCAACATCATCATCTTCGTCATCATCATCATCATCGTCTTCATCATCATCATCATCATCATCATCATCATCATCATAATCATCATCATCATCATCACCACCACCATCATCATCAGACATCATCTTCATCTTCATCATCGTTATCATCATTATCATCATCTTCTTCATCTTCATCATCATTATCATCATCCTAATCATCTGCCCACAACTCTCATTGCATGTGTGCATGCAGTTGTTACAAAAGTGATTAGTTTGAAGAGAGGATCAATAATTTCACTTACTCTGGAATCTGGCCTTCACTGGAATGAGGGATTTTGACAGCCGTTGAGGGGATGCACGATTTACTCCTTGTCACTTTCTTCTTGTTGTGGTTATCTGGATATGGGGAAATAAAATAGAAGCAAATGTAAAGAAACAGATTATTACATTTTGGAAACTGTGCTGGAAGCAGTTAGGTCTCAATAGAAATATGTACAGATTATGTATTTTCAAATAAAATAACTTTTTCATCTTCACAGTCTTCATATTGCCAAAGTCTGTGAATTAGGAAACAAGAATAAAAAATAAAAAAATAAAACAAATCGATAACGATTTGTAACATTCATAGAAAACACATGTATTCAAAATTCTTGCTAGATGGCTTGGTATAACAAAAACTGATTTAGACCATTCTGGATTTGTGGTATGATTTTAGATTAATTGAACTTGTTTTTGTTGCAGTTGTTCAAGTTCTGTGTGTGTGTGGGGGGGGGGGGGGGGGGGGGGGGTCAAAGTTATATTAAATTTTTTGCATATATATTACATTTTGTTATCACTTTAATCAAATGATTTGGTAGAAGAAATAATTTCTGAATTCAAATCCATAAAAGAAACTCGATTATTACTTAAAGAGATCTAGTAACTTTGCAAAAAGTGATGAGTGGTTGATACAATATATATTATTGTTATCTTTATGTCCACTAGGTGTTGTGTGAAAATTTAAAGTTAAATGGACTTTATATGGCCGAGTATTGAGCAAAAATGCAAAGTGACATTCACCAACTCATTGCACTCACTTTGTACACGGTTCTGACGATCCGTTGGATAATTTGACATCTGAACACTTCAATCATAAATATATTTTTAACTAAAGGGAAATTTGAAAAACTGAAACCTGTCCCATGATTTTGTTGTTGATAAGAATACAACAAGGTAAGAGGGAACCGCTAGAATTTCAATTGGATTTTGAGGATTTGGACAATGTTACTTAGTCCCTTTAATGTGTTAAGCCCTTTAGGACTGGACCATAATATGTGCTTTACCATCCGGCAGAGGTCTATGGAGAAAACATATTAGTCTAAAATCAAATAGTCTTGGACAGGTTAAAGAAAAAGATTATAGGATTAAAATTATGTACCATTCTTCAACAAAATGTGCACTTCATAATATTGTGCTCAATTAAGCGCAAAGTGCCGTATTTAAAAAGTGCAATATGTAGTGTACACACACACACACAAACTAAAACATTAAACAAATTAAACATTTGAATATTTAACCAAACTTCATGTTTTGTGCTCTTTCAGCAGAAGCTGTCTTCTTCAAAAAGTGCAAATATATACACATTAGAACATGATCTTCATTAAATGGATTAAACATTTGAAAATTTAACCAAACTTCACATTTTATGCTCCTTTAAGCAGAAGCTGTCTTTTTAAAAAACAATGCAAATGTTCACAAAACAACAAAATGATCTCAATTAAACTGAGTAAAAAGGTAATGTCCTTGGCAGTGGTATAGGGGCAGGCAGTATCATAATGAAATTGCCACCTCAACATGCCATGATAAACCATGCGTGAAGAAACACACACATTTCTGCCACAATTTCATTACAATAATTTTATGCTCAGTTGCTCCAGCATGTGAAGAGTCTTGCAAGACGGGGATCTGCATAGTAACCTTCCGTACATCATACATGCAGTCAGTACATGTTGTCTATGTCTTCCAATAGTCTAAATACAGTATCAAGACATTAACCCATTGTCTATCGGAACATGGTGGACACTGTACCAACACTAGATGTGAATTGCAAAATCTTGTAGGGAATGGGTTAATTTCTAAACTCTCTCTACAACAAGCATCATTCTAAATGGCAATTGTCAAATTGAGATATTACACGGTCATTTGTAGAGTATATAATGAGCACATTTCTATTTATCATAGGTTACAAGAAGATATGGCTTATTAATGGCTAAGTACTTAGATTGCTTACGGGTGCATTATCTTCTCTTGCTTAGCGCATAATGTCGGGTGAGAGTAAGAAGGGCGTTAAGTCGATTTTCGGCTAAATTGAGTTCTGCGCACCATCTTGTAAATTGGAGCCTTATGTATGTGTTGTCAAATTTTTAGATTTATAATGATTATTTAGAAATATTCATCAAAATCAGAGAAAGCTATATTGGGTTTCTGGGTTTCTACAAGGCTACCCAACTAAAGGCCCGGTCACATATATCATAGAATAGAATAGAATAGAAAATTTGCAAAATCAAATTTTCCGTTAGTGAAAGTCGTCTCCAATTTCTCCATGCACAAATCATTCCGCCGGATAGAACAACGTATATCGCCCGACAAGAAACGTACAAGAAACACATACAAATGGAGACAAACGTATTGAAAATGTTACTCTCTGTCGGTCATCTGTTAACGCTATCCAGTGATATGTGACCAGGCCTAAGGACATGATTATCTCAGAAGTATTAAAATGTGACTTAGCGCCCTTCTCTCTTTCAATGGACTATAATATAATAATCATTGTTTTGAAATGTATTTCAGGCTAATCTTTTCCTTTGATAAACATTAGAGAAGGTTAACCAATTGGCTATGGGAACCTGGTGGGCCCTGTATTGACTCTATGGGTAATATGAAATCTGGTAGGGAACAGGTCAACCCATTGCCTATGGGAGCCTGGTCGGCCCTGTATTGACTCTATGGGTAATATGAAATCTGGTAGGGAACAGGTTAACCCATTGCCTATGGGAACATAGTGGGCAATGTAGTAGTTCTTTAACTTATTTTGAATAACTTATTAATTATGTATATATATTCCATGTTTTCTACTTTATTTTTGTAAACGTTCTTACATCGTATACTGACTTATTTTAGTCTTTGGACTTTTTATTCAGTGATTGATAAATAAACCAACATTTAATTCAACTCCATATACTGTATAGGAGTTGCAAAGTTAGGGAATCAGTTCAAGTATCACTTACCACTTTTCATTCTTCATAAATTTGAAATATATCTCATGGATTTTATTAACCAACCTTGAAGCTTACAAATGTAAAATTTAGTTTGGTGTGGTTGTGTAACATCATTTACAATCATGTACTAGTAAATGATTTTAAGTAAAACTGATTACAAAAATTGATCCTTAAAAATCATCTGTACAAAAGTAGTTCCAGTGTAGTAAGGACTAATTGCTGTCTAAATCCAAATGATAGAGGGGGCTCTTTCAGTTAAGCAATCATGGGACATATGAGTACAATTCTGGTATGCAAAAATCAAAAGTACACTTTGTAAAAGTCTTACAGCTAAATGTAAGACTTCTTTTGAAACTTGATCATCAACTCGATTAAAAGATTGGAACTTCTTTATTTCTTATAATTTATTATTCATTATATTCATAATTCTTGAAAACAAAATCCTAGATCCAAAGAAATGCCATCAATCAATCATAACGACTGTGAATTTTTGTTTGGAGAAAAACACGTATTCTCCATACACTTCAGCGCTCAGGGTATTTTCTGAGCAAATTCTTAACGGGTTAAAAAACAAATTACTTTGCATAATCGCAATACTTATCAATAAGTGAATAGGAGATACATTAACCCATTCAGGACTGCTATAACATGTATTCTCTATAGACCCAAGCCCAAATATTTGTTAAACCAGTCCTGAATGGGTTAAAACAAATTGATTTGCAATTGACAATACTTATCAATAAGTGAATAGGAGAAACATTAAGCTTGTAATAACTTGCGATTGGCAATACTTAATATCAAATAACGAATGGGGAAAAAGCTTATATGCTGTGTTAAAGGGGTTTTGGTTGAGAGGGCGCTGCACATCACAATTTGTTTGTGAGGTAATGAAAAACTGAGTGTCGAATTTGAGAGAACATGCAATTTTAATGGCAGAATAAACTTTATTTGGTCAAAATCGATCCAGAAACGGCTGAAATATCAATAAATATATCTGATCTTATAATTATTTGGGGCCCAAATAATTAGATTTTTAGAAAAAAATAAAAAAATGCTTGCACTTTTTTCAAAATTTTCAAAAGCGTTTTTTAAAATAGTTGTTGATGATCTCGCTAGTTAATCATTATATCAATAAAACATCACATGCATAATTTAGTATGAAAAATGGTTGAAACCAATGCCTTTTTAAAAAACGCCCTCTTGTGTTTTAATGGCTCTTTTTGAATGATAACAGGCTTTTTACTTAGTCGTTTGTAATTTTGTATACATTTCGAGCGTGGTGGAGTTATAACTATTAGTTTATAATGTTACTGTGCAGGTTTTGGCTACTAAAGTTCAGCCTTACCAAAACTAAACTACCCCTTTAACCCCTTGTCTATGGGAACCAAGAGGGCTATGTACAAAGTCTATGGGGAATTCAGAATCTCGAAGGGAACGGGTTAAATGAGTCTAGGGGTTGTTAAAATACACCACTAACTGTCATTACCTAGGTCTCAGTAAACATTACTGGCAATCTTGTACTGATTTAAGGCCTGGTCACATATCACTGGATGGCGTAAACAGATGCCCCACTGAAAGTAAAATTTTCAATCCGTTTGTCTCCGTTCGTACGCTTTTCTTGTCCGTTCCTTGTCAGATGATGTGCGTTGTTCTATCCGGCGGAATGTTTTGTGCATGAAGCAATGGAGACGACTTTCTCCACCGGGTAATTTGATTTTGTTTTCAATTTCTATTCGTCGGGCATCCGTTTACGTTATCCAGTGATATGTGACCGGGCTTTTAACACTGTATGAGTCATTCAACAACTATATCAATTAATTAAGTCTATTAACTTGTCTGTGTCAACACAGATAAACAAATCAAATCGAGTGGACTTATTTCCTTTTAGCGCACATTAAATTTGACTGACTCAATGAAAACTATTTGATCTAGTTATAAAATGCATTCTTCATAGACTCCTACACAAGTATTTTTTCGAGATAAGATCTGAATGTGTTAATCCATTCAAGATTATTTAATTTAGGTGGAACATGCATCCTCCTCAGACTACTACGATTATTTTCAATATTATTTTCATTTTTCCTGAATGGGCTAACCCATTGCCAATTGGGACCTGGCAGTTCTATATGGATTTTAACATTTCAAAATTGTGGAGGAAACAGATTAATATATCATCGTCATCATCGTCCTCGTCGTCATCATCATCATCGTCATTATCATTATCATTATCATAATCGTTATCGGTATCGTTATCGTCATCGTCATTGTGATCATCATCATCATCATCACCAACTACACCACCACCATCATCGTTGTTGCTGCGATCATGGTCTTCACAAAGGCATATGCTGTACAACTTATCCTCTGTTACCTAATATGCATCCTACAGTTTCTTTATGTGGGCAGACTTCATGATGCGATTCAGATCACATTCCATTCTTTATAAATCATTAATGACACAGTGCCTAATAAAGTTGCAGTTTAAAATAAACCTGTATTCATGTGTTATTTAACCTGTTCAAAACATTTTGAAAATGCTAGGGCTTAGGTCCACGGAGAATGCATGTTATACCCAAACTGAATAGTCTTCAGTAGCTTAATTAACCCCTTCCCTTTGAGATTCTGAAATCCCTGTAGACTTTGTACACAGCCCATCCGGTTCCGTATTAAAACAAGGGGTAAATATAAACATAAAACATATGAAATATAAAACAAGTTTTTAGTATTCATATAATGTTTTATTCACTCCCACATGGAAAAAAAACTACCATCTGATTCATAAATCAAACTGACTCACAGGAAGATGACATGTCAAAAATGTGTGAGTAGCATGGAGATGGAATTATTTAGGGAAATAATAAAAAGATTATGTCTGTGGCGACAGAGACAGTTTGTCACGATTACATACAAATATACAAGAGAAATAAAATATAACTAGAGAGAGAGAGAGAGAGAGAGAGGCAAGAATAAAACTGTTTGGATATGTTCAAAGGAGGCTATGGTGAAGAATGTTGGGGATGAAATCAAAATAAGGAACCAGAAAGAAAAGAAATGATGATGATGATGATGATGACAGTGACAATGATAATGAATATGATGATGATGATGAGGATGAAGACGATAATGATGATGATGAAGACAAAAATGTAGAAGAAGACACTGATGACGATGATGATGATGATGATGACAACAATACTGATAATGATGATGATGATGATGACGATACCGATAATGATAATGATGATGATGATGATGATGATGATGATGATGATGGTAATAATATGAGGAGTAGTAGGAGAAAAAAAGAGAATGGTGAAGAAAAGAGGGTGAAAGATGAAGGGGGAGAAATTTAGGAGAACAAAAAATGGTGATATGAAAGAGAATAATGTGAGGAGAAAGGAGATCTGTACGAGAAGGATGAAAAAGTGGACAAAAGAAGGAAATAGAAATGATGACAAAAGGAACAGATATGAGGAGTAAGGAGAGGGAACATTCATTTAATTTTGTTGAATGAGTGATGGGGTGATACAAATGCACTAGCGGTGCAACTGAAATTATAAATCTTGAAACTATAAGAATGAAAACTTGATGTGATTTCTCACAAGGTACTCAAATGGCACCCGGACCCTTAGTTTGCGAGACAATTTTGATGGAAATTAATTATTCAGTATGCATCATGTATGACTACAGTTCAAATATAGATGTACATTTTTGATGAATATAAGTTTGTAAAAAAGGTCTGTGGCCACCCGAGTGACATTTTGGTGAGACAATTGGCACCATATTCCTCTTGTATTTCATCTGACTGTCTGCATGACTGTTCTTCCTCATCTCTCTGCAGTGATGGAGGCAGGGTCAGCAGAGATGGGGGCAAAGGGGGTGAGGAAGAGAGGGGGGGAACATGGTACCCCATGAGAGAAAGATGAACAAACGTGATGGTGATAATGAAAATATGAAGATATCTTAAAGGAGGATATAAATGTTAATGATGATGATGATGATGGTGGAGGTTGTGGTGATGATGAAAGTGATGACGATGATGATTATTAAGGTAGTGATGATGATGATGACAATGATGATGATGATGATGATGACGATGACAACGACGACGATGATGGCCATGGTGATAATGATGAAAACAATGACGATGAAGATGATGATGATGATGATGATGTTGATAATTACCCACTCCCCCCATTCGCTAAATGACTGTATCTCTGGCTCCCTTTCCCTTCTATAACTCACAAAATTCAGGATGAACAAAAATGAGGTGTTGTTGTTTTAGCATTTGTGATGTGAGAAACCCAAGCACGGGTTCTGTGCAATCAATCCAATCCCGGATGAAACCTTAGCTCTCTGTTCGATCATATTTATGTGAGCGCTTGTCTTAGATTGATCCTTCGACTTGCGCACAGAGTACAAATACATGTTTGATGCCATCTTGCATATTTATGGGATATATTGTTACAACTATGTTTTTTTTCCATCTGTACAAATTATTTATTGAAAAGGCTCATGAGACGGGCAGTAAAACAAACAGATATATAACAAATTCAATTATCCTCAAAAGTTAAATTTTTCTTGATTATTGGAAGAGCATTGCATTTTAAAAATATAAATTCAATACTCACTTATAAACAGTTTAATCAAATCAGGTTTACCCCCGAAGACAGAGAGAGGGTAATAAAAATGTAAATTTAAGAACATAATTCACTACAAATTATGCTATAAGACACAAATTCAAGGACAACTAGAAAAACTAGGGCATAATTTAGAATATAATTGCTTATTATTAGAATCTTCAAGTGTGCACATATTGGCACAAATGTTCAGTAGTAAAGACGGGGGGCTAAAGCAAAGAGGTAGGCAAAGATAACTTTGATGATAGAAAACATGTCTTGTAATGAAAGTTAGAGGCATAATTTTATTTGTTTTTGTTTTTGATTCTATCAAATCAGGAGAAAGGGTTAAGAGTAACAGGTGCAAGCATTACATGGAGAGGGGGGGGGGGGGGGGGGGGGAGGGGAGGAGAGTGTCCCGCTTTCCTACCCCCCTAGCAATGCAAACAACTATTCATCTCCCCATTTCCTCCAATACACTCAATGATGATAAGCGAAAGCGTTTTCCTATCTCTCGTATCTTAAGTGGGAACAAAATACCCGGAGGCCCCTACCTCGCAATCAAGCAAACAGCGGCAGAACAGCCTCCGGGGGTCGAGGAAGTGCATTACGAAACAGAGAGCGACGGAAAGAAAAGGAAAGGAATACAACAGTAAAATGATTAACATTTTTTTTTTTTTAACCCCCTGCCAACAAGATTTTGTGTTTCCCATCTAGAGTTAATACAATACATGGTTAACTAGGTTCCCATTGCAGATGGGTTAAGAGCCTCCCCCCCCCCCCCCCCCCAACACAAATAAAAAGAGAGAATGCTAAAAAACAAAGAAAACAAAGTAGAGAATAAGAAAAAGATTGCCCGGTTTAAGAAGAGGATAAGGAAAACAAGAATTAAAGTAAGACAAAATAAAGAAATGCAAGTGGTTGGTTGATTAAATCAACCTTTACTTGTGTATATGTCCCCTTTCAAGTTATTGGGACACAAAATTGCTATTCCCCTTTTGTGTGTTGCGCTGTTTACAATCAACGTTTTAACACGCTTAAACCACCATCGCGTTATTAGGATACACAATTGCCTCACTTTGACTCCAATGTGACCGATGTGCTGTTTACAATAAACGTCACACATGCGTACAAATCCGTAAATGTGGACAAACCTTTCACGTTATTACATGTAGGACCCCAAATTGCTCTTCACTCACGCACTGTCGTGCCATTCACAATAAACGTTTCACACGTGTAAACGGCCCTCACGTTATTGGGGTACAAGATTGCCTCATTTTCACACTAGCACGATATTCACGGTCAACGTCGTACCATACATGCATACACTTCTTTGAAGGTGTACAAAACCTTTCACGTTATTAGGACGCAAAATTGGTATTCTCTTTCACACGACTGTGCCATTCACAATCAACGTTATAGATGCGTATGACACTTTCTAGTTATTAGAGCACAAAATTGCTCCTCACTCTAACCCGTATACAATCTAGCAATAATGCCTGTAATTCAACAACGCTTCTAAAAGCCTCTCACAACCCTATATAACCTCTCTTTACAATCCATTTTATCTTGAGGTTCCAGGGCTTGAAGACCAGGGGGGTGTTTCACAAAGATCCTAAGTGGAACTTACAGTAACTCTAAGCTGGACTTTAAAATTATGGAAAGCCATTTGTAGCCTTGGAATGAAATATATTCAAAAGCAAAAATGCAAGTATGTTAGACTTTTCATAAATTGTAAACCAAGAACATGAAATCCCCTTGACGGCTTTCCATAATAGTTAAGTCCAACTTAGAGTTAAGTTCAACTTAGAGTTAAGTTCAACTTAGGATCTTTGTGAAACACCCCCCTTGGCCAATATTCATAAAACCCTGCTAGGTTAGTTTCATGCCAAGTCTATTTTGGATGACCTGGCTACATGTTAGTATTTTACACATGATCCTGTACAGTTACCGATTAGGGTTAACTTAGTAGGTACCTGGGGCTAAACCAACTAACTCTAATTGTTTGTTGCTATGATCTGAAACAGATTTAGCATGGAACTAAGCTAGCAGGGTTATATGAATATGGGCCATGGGCATGTTCATGTCATTTTTACAATCTGTAGTATAAATTAGGATATATTGTTTCAATTTCATTGATATGACATACATCAGTGGCTTAGCGATGGGGGGAGGGGGATGTTCCCCAATAATTTGCCCAAAACAATAAGAGACTTAATGCCCCCGCAAAAAAAAAATCAGTCCGACCACTCTCCCCCACTGACATACATGTAGAATGCACGCTCTGTGACAAAAAATATGAGTACACATGTATTTATGTCAATTCTGGCAGTAAGATATTGTCTTTTGCTTGCAGGCACGATAAATGTTACTTTAAACCCTTGCTTTTAGACACTAGAACACAAAAGGACCCTGGGGAAAAACAATGCTAGAGTAAATGCTACCTTGAAGTTATCTAAAACGAAACTAGAACAAACAAAAAGACGGCGAAAAAAAGTGCTGAAGTAATTGATAAGTGCACATGTAAGCGTAACAGGTAGATGTTATCTACTTTAGATTGCGAATTACCACTCTAAACTCAATCAATGCCCGTTGGCAACACTGTAATAACATTGTTATTACTCTGAAGGGATGCTCTTTAAGAAAGAAACAAAGAAAAAAGAGCAGATAAACAAAGTTGCCAGTATTCTTAGAT
>JBAMJV010010564.1:0-49667 GCA_037951105.1 Echinarachnius parma | reverse complement strand
GCATATTTATGGTAATTTATGCAAATAAGGTCATAACATTCATATTTGGAATAATAATACGACAACAACATTCGGAAGAGCCAGGTTCTTCCTTATGTTTTCTATTGTTTTTATAATTTCTCATGTATTTCTCTGTTTTTTTTTTACTTTAAATGTATTTTATTGTTTTTGTTGTTTATTTTATTTCTAATTATAATTCAACTATTTTGAACCCCAAAACAATCATATAAAAGGTAAACAAGACCAAATAACCAATGATATACTTCTTTTTCTGGAAAACTGATATTTCCATTGGTTTTGTATACAAATCACGAAATTGCTCAAGACCCAAGAAAAAAAAGTCACCAAGCAGCGCGCTGCAGCGGCGCGCTGCAGCGGCGCGTCATCTTACCCCGTTTTGGATCAATACAAACAATCACGGAGGGGGGGGGGGGGGCATTATAGCCCCCCAGTCTACTTAGGGTTAAGGGAAATAAAGGGGTGTGAATGGAGTTATTCGAGTTGTTGGTGTTGTAGAATAATATAGTAAGGGGATGATGGAGGAAGTACGTAGGGGTAGTACGTAGGGGTATACCCCCTAATCGTAAAGTTGTATAGTGGGTGATATTTAGGGGTGAATTGAGTTTGTTATTCAGGTGTCTTCTGAAATTCTATTTCTGACAAAACATTTTGTATTTTGAAAACTATCATAACTGTCAAAAGAGTGTATTCTGAGAACTTTCTTAGAGCTATGTTATTGTAGTAAAGTGGTACATGTATATAGTAAGGTGGGTGGATTACATTATTTATTTGGATTGTTGGTGCTGTTGTTATCGCAAAATGGTAGAGTAAGGAATGATGGGATATCGAGGGGGGGATAAGGGGTATTATATTCCACATACTAAGAATCTTGCTCTACGATTGGTCAAAAGTTAATCACGTGATGAAATATAGTTTCGCCCATCATTGATGGGAGAAGAAAAGTTCGTTACACTGTGTAGATATTTGGGGTGAAAGTGCGTTGCACTCAGTAGATAGTCGGTAAAAGTGCGTTGCACTGTATAGATATTCAATTGTTCGCGCGCAAGTATACGCGTGCGCGCGTTAGTGCGCAGAAAGGTAGCGCGCTGATGCGCAACGTTTGCGCGCGGCTACGCTTAATAGACAATGGTATAAGCGTCTTTGACTTTTAATCATAAATCTTGTACATGTGCAGGATTGACAAAATTAAAATAAAAGACTCGATCAATTGCTTAATATTCCAAACTTTTTAGCCCTTTGTGTTAGTTATAGGTCGTTTGTGATCAAAATAATTGATGTGGAATATAAAGCAAATAATCACCTTTTGGTTTCAGGCGATGGCAAACTATCACTTCCTCGGCGATCTGAATGTATACGCTATCTTTCCGAAGCGAGGTGTTTGTTGCTATTATAGTAAAACAGTAGGGTAAGGGGATGGGTTTTTGTAAAGGGGGGGGGGGGTGGGTTACCACCCCTCAGAAGCCTGGGGGCTCCATCCTTCTTTTGGGGATCCCCATCTAAGCATGAATGAAGTCTGGCATATTCATGTCACATGTTGGCAAAACCATGTCATATTCGAGAAAAATAAGATTACTTTCATAATATGAGACCGGCTCCCAGAGAATGGGTGTAAAGTCGGGATGGGTCTTTAGTACTTAGAGCCTCAAATTCATAAAATATTGTCTTTGGCTGAAATTTTTAACTTTATGGGATTTGATACTTACATGTTTCATCTACATTCTCTGAAAATTTCAGGTCCTTAATCGAATTTTGTATGCCGTAAATAATGATTTTTCTAAGCAACCTTCATTTCGGTTTCGACCAGAAACTCAGTAAATCCGCGCTGGCTGATCATGATCGATTGTGAAACGAACGCGCCAGCTATGTGTGTGTGATTCGACCGTACCGCCGCGGCGAGCTGCAAGAAGAAAGCACTGTAGCTGTACAGTGATTGGTCAGACTAACCTGAATAGAGTTGTATTGTCCGTGTGTTGTACATTTCCGGGAAGCGTTCGCGGCATTTAACTTACTGTATAGTAAACGAGAAGTTTGTTTGTTTATAATTCTATGGGTACCGCATTGAATCGCGCTGTGCGTGCCGCAAGTGTGCAGTGTGCGTGTGCAGCGTACCATATCATACGGTATCAAACTGCGCTTTTCTTTTGTCTACCGGTGGTACAGCGGCGGTATGGTGAATATGATGCGGTGGTTTATGGCGGTACGTACATACATAATACACCGCGGTTGTAATACATGCACATCAAAGGGCAGCACATGGGCTAGTTTGTCGATCAACTGAGACTTAGGGCTGAGGCTTTGTACAATTACGTAATACCGGCGATAGCGTTGCTGATTGGCCGATGAATAACAGTATAACTGCGCATGCATTATTTCGTTTGCTGATCGATTACGAAAAGCGGAAAGGTGAAAGCGAACCGTTCAACTTCTCGCTCGGTGTGTGAGAATGCTTTTCTGAATGGATGCAAAATTTTAGAAGCGATTTTCTCCGTTGTTTGACAAATCACGGGGCTCTGGTCCATGTTATTAATTTGCGTTTTTCTAGCCTTCAAGAAACTCATACTTATCAAGTTGTATATCATTTTAAAGCTGAAATCCTAGAGAATTCAAAACACTAAAAATCTCAATTTTGATATTTTCGATGAATTACCCAAAGTGACAGAGCCGGTCACATATTTGCTCGTAAAATCATGCCATTTTCAGGCAAAACCGCATTCTATAATTTTTGTCGGACTTAACCTTCATTGTGGGACATAAAAGTGGTGGAAACCTCTTTATTTTTTTTATGTGTGCTTGTATTATAAGGTGAAAATGGAAATTAAATATTTAGGCTAACGATTTTATTATGAGTTTTCTCGCGAATGATTGGAATATGTACCAACAAAAGGCAGTATGATGTGATAAAGCGGCCTTATAGCAGAGATGCAGGTGGCGAAGGGGGGGGGGGGGGGTTGGAATGCACGTGAAACCCGAATAATTTGGACCCAAAATAATACAAAAACTAGATGTTGAATTCGTCACTTTTGACGAATTAAGGTTATACATATTGAAATTTCGATATGATGATATTGACTTTTCAACGCGTAATATGATGATGTCATTTCATTTACTTGGCATAAATGAGGTATGAATTCGTATCTACAACTTATAATCTATCAGAATATTAAAATAAAATTGGGTGTTTGTGGACTTTAAAAAAAGTTATGGCCGAATAAAAAAAGGATGTTTTTACCATATTTTGCCAATTTGCGTGCGCGCGTAATTTTGACTTTGACGCGCGCGTACTCCGTTATTATGAGTCAACAATGACTCAAATTGATAGGGTGAGTTGAGGGATGTATCAGGATAGCAAAAAATGTAAACAAAATAAAATGTTCCTATTGATTTGCGTTACGCGCGCAAAAACGCGTGGCAGACTAATCACAATTGTATAGAGACACATTATAGTTCCTGAATTCATATTATTGGGTCATTATAACCACAGCACTTTTAATGCATAACTTCAGCTACAACATATCGAAATCTGGGAGAAAATCAACGGAGAATTAGCGAGATATGGTCGGAAGTCTGCTGTGATTGATTTAAAAATCGATTAAAATCAGTTAAAATGCGCATTTTCAACGTTAACCGTCAATATGATGACTTTATAGCTTTTACTTGGCATAAATGAGGTATGAAATCGTGTCTACAACTCATAATCTATCCGAATATTAAAATAAAATTGGGTGTTTGTGGACTTTTTAAAAAGTTATGGCCGAATGAAAAAAAGATGTTTTTACCATATTTTGCCAATTTGCGTGCGCGCGTAATTTTGACTTTGACGCGCGCGTACTCCGTTATTATGAGTCAAGAATGGCTCAAATTGATAGGGTGCATTAAGGAATATATAAGGATTGCAAAACATGAGAAAAAACGACACTTTTGCTAATCATTCCCGTTACGCGTGCAAATACGCGCGCGCCGACGCGCACGCGCGGAATTTTTTGAAACGCTTAAAATTGTCTGAAACATATAG
Source organism: Echinarachnius parma (assembly GCA_037951105.1). Taxonomy (NCBI): domain Eukaryota; kingdom Metazoa; phylum Echinodermata; class Echinoidea; order Clypeasteroida; family Echinarachniidae; genus Echinarachnius; species Echinarachnius parma. The sequence continues at coordinate 45,634 of JBAMJV010010564.1, read as the reverse complement.
TAAATTACTTGAATTGGGGTTTTGAACATTTTTTGAAGTTTTTTTTCATTTGACGGACGCGTACGCGCGCGTCTCGGAGTGCAAACGCATGCGCATACGCTTGAAAGATGACCATTGACATGATTGATATTGATACTAAATTTTAATTAAAATTGATGATGCGTGACTGAGATATGATGATTATTGATATTTTACAAAATGGCGTCCTGATGACGTCATAATGATGTGACGTCACTGAAAAGCTTCGCAGTTCTAAGTTAGATCATGATCTATCATCATGTGAAGATTCATGACAATTGATTCTTCTGATCTTGAGATATGCGACGCACAAAATTCGGAAGAATAATAAATAAATAATAATAATAAAAATTCGAACAAAATCAATAGGTTATACATATGTATATGTATAACCTAACAAGAAGAAAAGTTAGCTTTCCCCCCATCATCCCCATAATATATTATTTTACAACAACACCCACATCATGAATAAACTACTCAATTACACTTTTGATTTCGATTTCGATTTTATTTGGTCTTCAAACATCCCGCCTTGGCTACGCCAATCAGAAATTATAGTTTGTTTTTATTTGAATCTTATTAAGCAAGCCCCCCCCCCCCCCACCCCCCTCCCACTTTCTCCCCACGTGGCTACACAAATATCAACTCGACTCTACGTCCTGACTGATTTACCCTGTCGAGTACCCAAGTAAAAGTAGAAGTATAGTTTTGATTTCTCTTTATTTAACAAGAGCCTGTATTAAACAAGCCCCCCCCCCTTCTTGGCTACGCCAATCAGAAAGTATAGTTTGTTTTTCTTTTTATTTTATAAAAGGGATGCCTGTAAAGTGTCTCTCCACGAACATTACTTGAAGCTGCTTCGTTTCTCTTTTACCGTGTTGTTTAGCTTATGGTAAGAGAAGAATAAAATAGGGTTAGATTTTATCAAATGCCCCTTTAGTACGATGATATCTATCATTCAGTTCAAGAGCGTTAATGAACGGTCATAAACCTCATAAACGTCATATAGTAATTCGTTGTAAAAGCTGACGCATATTTTTGCTTTTTTAACCAGAAAAGCAGTGTTCCTTTTCAATAAAACTTTCACACATCATTCGGACATATCTTACAATGATTGGTGTCTCAAATGTCATTTTGGGCAATATCTGACACTTTATAGGTGCATCTTTAAGCAAGCCCCCCCCCCCCCCTTCCTGTTCCCCGGGGACTACGCCAATTTAATTCATAGTTTTTTTTTCTCTTTATTTAATACAGAGCATGTATTAAGCAAGCCCTCTCTCGCCAACCCTCTTCCCACGTGGCTACGCCAATCTGAAGTTAGAGTCTTGTTTTCTCTTTATTTAATATAGAGCCTTTATTAAGCAAGCCCCCTCCCCCCCCCCCCCCCCCACCACCCATGGCTACGCCAATCTGAAATTACAGTTTTGTTTTCGCTTTACTTAATACAGAGCTTGTATTGAGCAAGCCCCCCCCCCTCCCCCTCAACCCGTCCTTCCCTTGATTATGCCAATCTGAAATTACAGTATTATAACGAACCCGATTTCATTTTTGGACTTACGAACCTTCGGAATAACGAACCCGATTTTATTTTCGGACTAACGAACCTTCGGAATAACGAACCCGATTTCATTTTCGGATTAACAAACCCTATTTCATTTTCGGACTAGCAAACTTTAGGAATAACGAACATTCGGAATAACGAACCTTTGGAATAAACGAACCTTCGGAATAACAAACCTGCGGAATAAACGAACCTTCGTAATAACGAACCCGATTTCATTTTCGGAATAGCGAACCTTCGGAATAACGAACCTTCGGAATAACGAAACCTTCTGCAATTGTAACCATATTTACCTAGAGAAATGACATGTTAGAGACTGCCGAAATTGTTGGCCAAGGGTGACATCAGATTTTGAATAACTTTAGACTACGGTAGAATTCTTGAGAAGACTTTATACCAAGTTTCATGCTGAATTAACGGCACAAACTGTGGTTTCGATGAATATACCTTTGCCATGGAATTGCCCATTTTGTTTCAATTGGATGAAATTAAAACCTTTAACGTTCACAATTTGTCTTCAATTATACTTTTCTTATTTAGATGAAAGTACAAAATATCACATCTGCCATGTCATGAATATAGCGTTTTAGATTGTGCTTATCAACATTTATATGGTTGAATGAATGCAGCATTTGTGCTAGTTTTGAAAACAGACCGTGCGGTGGTTAATTGACCGTGACAAGTCATGCATGAATGATTTATTTTGGATGTTATTCCCATTTTGAAGAAGGTCATTTTATCGTACATTTGATATACAATAACATATATTTTATCGTAAATAAATATGAGATGTTTAGTCTTAAATAAGTGTCCTGTTTCTTTTTTTGCGGAGTATATTTATGATGATCATTGTAATATTCGGATTAACGAACCCCATTTTTGTTTTCTGATTAAATAACCCTATTTTATTTTCTGATTAACGAACCCTGTTTAATTTTTGGATTAACGAACCCTTTTTAATTTCAAGATATTTTGCCCCCAAAAGCGATCGATATTAAACTCCACCTCTTATCAACCCATTGTGCTAACTTGCTAATCTTGCCCAGTGTCCGATACACGCCGATATTGGTTAATCCCCAATTGATTGTCCTTCAAACGCACGGAGATTGGTAAATCCAAGGGCCTCCTTTGTTACTTTGAACAATGAAGCCGGGAGGGCCGCCTAGTTTTCCCCAGCTTTTAGAGTCTTTTCGCAACACCGAAAAACGGGCTTTTGCTTATCGTAAAATTATTCATGATAACCTCTGTTATTAACTAGAAGTTAATGATTGTACTATGTATTTTTATGTCAGATTATTGTTATACATTCAATTCAATATGTTTATGATTTACATTATCTGAAAAGTGGAGTAAATTGTCTTTTATTTATGGTAAATAAAAGATTAGATTTTGTTTTACCAAAATTCTTAATTTAGACCTGAATTATGGAAAAGATTAACAAATAGAACATGGTTGTAAATATCCTCCAAATACCACCATAATGTTAGCGACTAGCATATAAAGAAATTTAACCAAAAAAATGCGCAATGAAGTGTAAATCAGACATAATTGACATCAAACAAAAGATTAGTTCTTCGAAATTAAGTTTAACCAGTCACTCTCTCTAACATAATGCTAATATACAAAATAAACCGTTCACTCGAGATTCTGAAATCCCCATAGACTTTGTACATTACCCGCTCGGTTCCTGCAACTGGAGGTATGCCATGTAATTTCTCGCTATTTCTGACAGACCCCTCGACACTGTTCATACAGCGCGAACTCGGGTAATGGGAAGTACGATTAAAACAATGTTGAGCATGATTGAGCATTGCGATCTGACTGTTAAAATTTGCATACAGTGATGCACTGCCTCTCGATCGATTAATTGAGAGTTTCCGGATCGCCAGCATGTTTAGCTTTTGCCGTTTGAAGCAATATTTTTTTCAAAATTATACCCCGAATTACGTAATAAGAATATATTTTCTTAAAACGACTGGGTTCGATATCTTTCATTTCCAACAACAAGAAACGTTTATTCTTCATATTTTAGTACACGAAATATAAAACAATTTGACTGGGTTAGATTATCGTAATAGAGACAGACGTTCAATAATGACATTTCTCGTCCCATTGTACATATAACGCGGGGTAGTGTGTTGCATTATGGGTATACGGCTTCTGCATTATTCATTAGGGTCCAAAATATTTGAAAACCATGCTTTTCAGAAAGATCGAAAACCCGATCTTGCGCCTTACTGTATAATAACTGAATCCGTACTTGTTAGGTTATACATATACATATGTATAACCTATTGATTTTGTTCGAATTTTTCTTCTTCTTCTTCTTCTTTATTCTACCCCTCACTTTTGTTCGTCGATTATCTCAAGATCACATGAATCAAATATCATGAATCTTCACATGATGATAGATCATGTTCTAACTTAGAACTGCCCACTTTTTCAGTGACGTCACATGATTGTGACGTCATCAGGACGCCATTTTGTCAAATGTTAATAATCATCATATCTCAGTCATGAAATATCAATTTCAATTCAAATTTCGCATCAATATTGATCAGTTCAATGGTCATCTTTTAAGCTCATGCGCGTGCAATTACACTCGGAGACGCGCGCGTACGCGTCCGTCAAATGAAAAAAAATGTCAAAAAATGTTCAAAACCCCAACCCGAGTAATTTACTATATGTTTCAGACAATTTTAAGCGTTTCAAAAAATTCCGCGCGTGCGCGTCGGCGCGCGCGTATTTGCGCGCGTAACGCGAATGAATAGGAAAATTATCATTTTTTCACATGATTTGCATTCCTTATAGATCCCTCAACACACCCTATCAATTTGAGTCATTGTTGACTCATAATAACGGAGTACGCGCGCGTCAAAGTCAAAATTACGCGCGCACGCAAATTTGCAAAATATGGTAAAAACATACTTTTTTATCCGGCCATAACTTTTTAAAAAGTCCACAAACACCCAATTTTCTTTTAATATTCGGATAGATTATGAGTTGTAGATACGAATTCATACCTCATTTATGCCAAGTAAATGTTATAAAATCATCATATTGACGGTAAAAGTTGAAAATGCGAATTTTACTCAATTTCAATCAATGTTGAAATCGATCACAGTGTACTTTTGACCATATCTCACTTATTCTCCATCAATGTACTCCCAAATGTTGATATATCGTAGCTGATGTTCTGCTCTATTCGCAATCTATTCACACCATTTAGTTTTGTTCAATGGATCCTGATGAATTGTTTGATTGGAAATAAGAGTTCAAATCTGTTACAAATTGAGGGTTAGCCAAAACGTATGTTATCGACATATAACTGCTGAAGGAATTATGCTATCAATTTGAGATTTCGCATGTAGATAGGGATTTTCAAGCCCATCATTTCATAAGTTAACACCAAATCGCCAAAATGCATATTTCATTGTCATATTTACCTTTAAAGGTCAAATAAATCAAGCATGAATACTCAATAACCACGTACGCCACGGACATGCAATTCAGCACACATGTATGTTATAATGAAAGGCAAAATGTTCATAAGATAAGATCGGATTATGAAAATGGCGTTAAGGATATGTAAATTAGGATCAAAGGTCAAATAACTCACTGTTACAATGACAAATGCAGAGTGCAATCGCTGATGTATTTTTCCCGATTTCCCACTATCGTTAAGAGATCTAATGTTGGTCTCGCGGTATAATTTGTGACACAAGATCGAAGGGTCGTGGGTTCGAATCCAAGGCAATATTTTTTTACTTTTTTTTCTTTTCTTTTTTTCTCTTTTTTTTCAGGGGGGGGGGGGGGGGAATCTATTATTATTGATATGATGATTGAGTAGTTATGTTTGGAATCATCCTTTTATCCAAATAAATCGATATGTATAACCTTAATTCGTCAAAAGTGACGAATTCAAAATCTAGTTAAAGTTGAAGCTATGCTCGCGCGCGAATTTGAGGTACATGGTGAAATCATGCGAATTTATAATTATACTCATTTGAATGCATAGAACTCCACTTTGTATTAAGTATTATGACAGCATATGAATTGTAGATGTGATTTCATACATCATGTTTGCAAATTTAACTTTATGACTATATTATAATTACACGTTCAAGTTAGAACTCAAATCAAATTAAATTAATCAATTTACTTAGATTTGTAATAGATCATATCTCGCTCATATATACTTAAAGGGATGTCTGTAAAGTGTCTAACTCCACGAAAATTACTTAGAACTTCCTCGTTTCTAGCTTTCTTAGCTTATGGTAAGAGAAAAATTAAATAGGGTTTTATTTTTTTCAAATGCCCCTTTAGTATGACGATATCTATCATTCAGCTCAAAAGCGTTAATGAACGGTCATAAACCTCATAAACGTTGGCTTGTAGCGAACAGTCACGTATCACGTATCGTGTTTACGTTCACATTTTGCGCCTTTTCGTGAAACAGGTCACCCAAGTCTACGAAGTGTTGGGTTACGTGACGTTACGTGACATTTTTTTGATATACGATATGCAATCCACGAAAGGTCACGTAAATTGGCGTTTGCGTTAACAAAATAATGTAAATTGTCAATGAGAAGAGACTAATTCTCGGTTTAAACCCAGAACGAACCACTCCTACCTACTGTTATACCAATTACCTACAAGCATAGGCGGGGGGGGGGGGGATGGGTGGGTATAGGAGGTTAAAACCCCCACCCCTCCTTTAACAGAAAAATTACTGTTTTTTTGTTGGGGGGGGGGGGGGGTTGACCCCCCCCCCCCCCCCCCCCCCCACCCCCCCTCCCCCTTTACAACTTGTAGCTGCTCCCGAAACCACATTTAAGGATTCTTGACCATCATTACCGATGGTCTCGGCCTCGAAAATTGAAAAGATAATGTTAACAATTCTCGATCCCGGCTTCAAAAATGTTCAACGGACAACCCCCCCTCCCCCCACCCCCACCCCCGCTTTCAAGAAATATCTTAATCTCGGCCTCGAAAATTTGTAACCGATCTGGTTTTGGCCTGGAACGTTTTGAAGGTACTTGGTCTCGGTTTTTTTTCTACAGACGACAGCCCCCCCCCCCCCCCCCCTTAAAAAATCCTGGGTACGCCACTGCCTACAAGTAGCTAGTGCGGATGTCAAATAATTTAATTGATTTAATTAATTGATTGATTGAATGATTGATTGTTAGATTGATTGATTTATAGATTGACTCGATTCAATCACCATAATTATAGATTATTTAATTCAATCATGCTCACTAACTCACTCACTCACTCACTCACTTACTTTCACATGCATGCACATACAACGTCGTTAGCGGCCACGCTGATATTAAGATCGCGGCAATTTTTGGCGTTAATGGTCGGCTGCGTATAGCAGTTCAGCTGGAAGTCAACATTTGTCAAAATTCACGCACGACACGTCTTTAGAAATATTCTAATAACAAGATATATAATACAAATTGTATGGTTGTACAGTTACTAAATGACAGAACTTCATATTATCGTCTCAGATTACTCTGAATTATGCACATACATATCATAAACATATAATTGAAATGATTTGATAAGGGGTTTCGGCATTTTCGTCGACATTTTTAACCTTTTTGTGCATGTATGTCTAGTCTTAGTAACAAGCGCTTGTAATTTTAAAAATCTTGATTAAACACTCACGTCACGTTTTGGTAAACGCGACAATTCGTGTTTTACCGGCGTGAAAAACAACGAATGGTAGGCCCTATACTTCGTAAATTAGAGTCACCCTTTTTTACGAAATAGCGCAAACGTGATACTTGACTGTTCGTTGCAAGCCGTAAAGGTCCGTTGTAAAAGCTGACGCATATTTTCGTTTTTTTAACCAGGAAAGTAGTGTTCTTTTTCAATGAAACTGTCACACATCATTTGGGCATATCTTAAAATGAATTCGATACAGGACTGAAGTCTCAAATGTAATTTTGGGCAATATCTGACACTGAACAGGTGCACCTTTAATCGATTTCTTAATAATTGTAATACATGATACAAACCTATGCTGTATGCATTACAACGTGCAAGCAAACAGCATTAAGTTTGTGAAATTCACCCGAAATTCGTCAAATTTATTGTATTCGCCATAGAAAAGCTGGCATTTTTTACCGAAAATTTTACAAAAAAGTGCAACCTTTCCCCGGTTCCGAAACGAGACATAACTGGTATCATTCAAAAGGAAATTTGTCACTGTTTAATATTCCAGCCGAACAGTATGAATTTGTTCAAACATTTTAAGCTGTGTTCGTTTTATTGCACACTGCGCACGAAAATTGGGCTAAATTCGGCTCATTCCCCGTGTTGTAGCGTCAAGATTACTTGAAGGGATTGTCCGCTTTTTACAAATCGTTTAAACAGTTTCAGGTAGACGGATGAGGATAGATACGTAACACACACAACAATTTCAGATCGAACAACCCTGTAATTTGGATTCTACGAATTACAACCGAATGTGTAGGAATTAACCCTTCATCCAACTATACAGAGTGTCTCAAAAAGGTTGCAACAATTACGATCTTCGACACCATCGACCAAATGTCATTATTTTGTATTTCATTGGATAGAACATTCTTTTTCCAACAAAATGATACCATGAACATTAATTTTGGGTAAGGCGTTTGGATCCTAGGGCCATTTTCTGAGGCAAGGTCGTTTCCTAAATTTGCTACTTTTTCGTCTCCAGCGATCCTCGGAATACTAAGGCATTTTCGTCCAAATGCCTCCCATAGAATTAGTTGTACAGACGAATCGCACGACTGCACTCCCTTTGATAAGGAAGACAATGCGAGCCATACTGTTCGGGGTACTCGATTACGCAACATTGTCTTCCTTATCAAAGGGAGTGCAGTCATGCGATTCGTCTCTATGGGAGGCCTTTGGACGAAAATGCCTCAGTATTCAGAGGATCGCTGGAGACGAAAAAGTAGCACATTTAGGAAACGACATTGCCTCAGAAAAATGGCCCTAGGATCCAAACGCCTTACCCAAAATCAATGCTTATGGTATCATTTTGTTGGAAAAAGAATGTTCTATCTAATGAAAAATAGTGAAATTTGGTCGATGGTTTCGAAGAATTTAACGATCGTAAGTGTTGCAACCTTTTTGAGACACTCTGTATATCGGCCGATACATGTGCGTAATGATTTAGTACGATATTACAACAACATTGTACTTATTCTTGGATTACATTCTTAATTACATGTAGTCAGGTTTATGAGTCTGAATTAGATTGTTTAGTATTCGCTTACGCCGTTGTTCGATCACAATCTTTGCGCGGTTCACGCACAGCAACGGGGGTTACCCGCAATGCGCCGACGGCTATCGTGAGCGAAAGTTTGCAAGGATGAATACTCGTAATGCACAGTTAAGGACGTAACGTCGGGTATATTATGTTGAGGTCTATACCTCAAAGAAATTTCAAGCCCTATTTTGTTCAGGCAAGCTGTTAAATTACATTTCCTTTCATATAAGACAATAACCTCGCCACTTTTGAAATTTGACTTGCAAAAGACACTCCCATTAAGAGAGGATGCATGTACTGGCCATCCTCTCCTCAGCAAAAAGTCGGGGATATATCCCATTATCCCCCGGGATCTACTCCCATGTTCGTATCAAATAAACTGAACGTACACACCTTATAAACATCAAGTTTCGCAATGAAATTACTTACATTAAAAACATACTTACCGCTATAGCATAAACAAAAAACCAAACGTTGACAATACAATTTAATTTGTATGGTTCGTCCTGATATAGTAACGATGTATCAATTCTCTGTTGATGAAGCGTAATAAATCAACCACGCAAGTCGCATAATACTCTTCTGATATCATCCGCAATAGTGTCATGAGTCTCAAATGCATAGACCAATAAACTCTGCAATATATAAACACTACCTTAGCTACAGTAGCAATAGTTATCGTCAAAACAGCGCTGATTGGTTAATATTCAGTACAAACAAACATGCATGCGCATATAAGAAAAACACAATTTCTAGTCGGTTCGTGTGGACTTTGGTTTTATCGTTATCAACCGATATCCACACACCCTTTCCAAGTGAAGGGCCGGTCACATTTACGGTAGTGGACGTAGTTGAACATAGTGGAGGCGAACGGAGTTGAACGTAGTTGAACGTACCGGCATCCGTGTCGTACCGTAGTTGTCCGTGATGCTAACTTGGTATGAACTCGGGGGAGCCGTGATCTTCGATTTAATTTTGTAACATGTTCAAAAGATATCGTGATGCTAACGTACTAAACCGAAGTTTAACGTAGTCGAACGCAGTATAACGTAGTCTAACGTAGTTTAACGTCCTCAAACGTACCCTAGCGTACCGTAACGTACTTTACCGTGAACTAAACTAGCATCAGCACCAGTGGCGTAGACAGGTTCTTACACCTGGGGGTATGATTTGCCGTTCACCGGACCAAGACAAATTTTCGAGACCAAGACAATTGCTTGAAAGTCCTCTCAGGGGGGGGGGGGGGGCAAAACCTATGGGGGCTCAGGATTTTGTGTGTGTATATGGGGGCTCATGCCCAACCACACTCACAGTGCTGCCAACGTTGAGCCAGATGTGAGAGTGAGACATTGCAAGGATCGAAGCGACCAAGTCCGAGAAGGCGAAGTGACTGAGCGGGGGGAGGGTGTGGGAGGGGGGTGTCCCCCCCCCCCCCCCCCTCCCACGCTAGAGAGATTTTGCATTTTTGAACTTAAAATTGTGCATTCTGGTACTTACCTAGATAGGAAATTCGGGCTTAACATTGCCTGTATCTGGGGAAGCGTGTCATGATTTGATCGACCAGAAATGTTTAATATATTTTCACGAAGAAAACAAATAATTGATAGATATGCACCCCAACACAAATATTGAATTTATATTTAGCATCATACACAGTTCCAACACCACCATATGCTACATTATGTATGATCCAACAACTTAGCCTATTGTCAAGAATGAGGGGCAAAGCTACCGAGGGCTGGGGCAGGGCCAGGGCCAAATAGGGAGGATTTGGGATGGGGTATCCCCCTCCACGGAGAAGATTTTGCATTTATATATATTATACTTAAAATGGTGCAGTTTGTTGCACGTCACACAAGCAGCCAGAGCGGCCCGGTATACAGGAAAAAACAAATACTCACCCCAGTACGCAAGTTACACAACAAACTGAGATAATCTGTTCGCGCGCGAAGCGCGCAGCAAAAATTGAAAGTTGATGTATAAATTACATGTTTAACGTTAGAATTAACAAGTCCTAGCTCATACAACTTATGTTTTCTTTCCCACTCGTATACATCTACACACAAAAAAAAATATATCCTTCCCTAAAACCTGGGGGGGGGGGGGATGAGTGTACATGTCATCCCCCTCATCCCCCCGTTGTCTACGCCCCTGATCAGCACTGTTGGTCCAGCCATGTTTCAGCAAAAACAATAGACAAATTCCACAGAACTTTTATGTTTGAAACACAAGCGCACAATGGCCGTACCACACCCACCTGCTGGCTGTTATACTCCGTGCGGAGTTGCTATTTACCATAGTTCTTTAGCGTATTCCTGCGTAGTGGCTACCGCAGTCTACGTACTCAAGCGTAATCAGACGTACCACTCCACACTTTGTCCGTGAACAAGCTGTACCCATATAAGAGTAGTCTAGCGTTGTTTATTGTACTTAAACGTACTTATCCGTACCCTTATGTGGCAACCACCGTCCCTTAACGTAGTTCAACGTAGTTTAAGCTAGTTTAACGTACTTACACCACGTCTGACCCACATTAAAGGGTACCACCACCAAAAAATAATATTCTTATTATAGAAAGGTACCATCTTTAGTATTCCATTCCTTCAACAAGTTCACAAAAATATGTTTTCAGAAAAAAATATATTATTGGAAAACGCATCACCATTCTCAACCATGCGTTCATGCGGTCTGAATTGCATAGACTATATGCGTGCAGAGCCAGAGCGCACTGTGCAGAGCGAATGAATCATCCGCGTGAAAGCATTGGCGCACTCGCAAATGCTTGGCCCGTATGGAACCAGGAAATATCAGTGGTTCCGTAAGTGGTGGAAATGAATTGCTTTGTTTATGAATTACACAACCCTTTGCAAAATGTTGGGTATCTATTTGATACCAAAAAACGGTACCAAAACATATAATAATGTGTTGTCCTTTGCATGGGGGTCCCCTTTAAATTACCCTACGGTTCACTACGTCCACTACCGTAAGTGTGACCGGCTCTTGACTGTCTAGTATATTTACAGTGAGTGCATTGATACGCTTCAGAGCATGTCCCAAAGCCAGTACCCAGCTAAAAAAAAAGCATACACAATAATCATGATTTTGTTTATGGAAAAGATTAATCTTCCGTTTTGTTTTCAACAAAAAGACGGATAATCACATTAAAATATTTCACTTTATTTCACTATCAGAAAAGCTACTTCATTCAATTCAGATATCGTTTTTATTTGCATTATGTGCAGATGGTGTGCAGAGTCTTTCTTATCATGTCGCTATTAATGTTTTATATTTATAATTTAGCACAACCCATGAACATTTACAGTACGTATAATTTGAAGGGATATATGTGTATGTAGTATCGTTGGCAAAAATCCACAACACGTAATTAGAACTCTAGCGGTTCTCACATACCTCGTGAATCCGTACTACAGTGTACCAATAGAAGCATGGAAGATATTTCGGTTTTCCGAATTTATGTTATGTTATAAAAATCTATTCGTGATTGAAGTGTTCAGCGTCGATAGTATGTATTACCTGGGAGACTTTGATAGTGTAATGAGTAAGCCAATGTGAAAATCCTCAAAACTTATTTGGAACTCTAGTGGTTCTCTCATAGCTTATTGTATTCATATTAACATTAAAAGCATGGGACAGGTTTCGTTGTTTCAGATTTCCATTTCGTTCAATATTTACGATTAAAGTGTTATGGTATGAAAAATTATTGTCTATGGGATACGTTTATGCCGTGTAGTAGTAAGTACAATGAGTTCATGAATATCACTTTGCATTTTTGCTTATATCTCAACCAAAAAACATCTAATTAACGTGAAATGTTCACACTGCCTCATTACTTTGCGGACATATCAGATCACTCCAAGACACAATATATTAATCACTCATCACTTTTTGCACTTGCCAACAAAGTTACTAGATCCCTTTAAGTACGTTTCGCTCATTACTCGGTCATGTGTGATTAATTTACCATGGCAATTTCACGCATCACTCAGTGCAAAAATATCAGATCGCAAAAATACACATTAATTGGTTAATTTTAAGTATGACGTTGGTGTTAGACAATTTGCCCCTAATCTAAGCTCTTATACTGGCATTCGGATAAAGAGAGAAAGTTAAAGGGCAATGCAACTCAAGAATAGAGTTTATCCTACTTCATACATCGTAATATGCCTTTTTATTATATATAAAATAACTCCGACTCAGATTTCTGCTTTGGGAAAAATATGTAAAAACTCTATCAGGTTTACCTCTATTCATGCGAACACTGGAGGCCGCCATTATTAGGTTTGTGTGGACTTACGGTCAGTGATATGCACTAATGCATTTCAATAGCACCTATTCAAACCATTGTCCGAATACTTGTAGATGCTTTGACGAGTCTGTTAATCAGTGAAAAGCTTTTTGTTCGGCCCGTAGCACACACCTCACAGTTTGCAAAGCATGTCCGGCAATTATAAGAACATGGCCGCTCCCATCACCTTTTGCCGCCGTAAGAATTAGTAAAATGTGGGTATGTTCATGTAAGGATTTCATGGGATCCAGGAGGCCAAAATTGCCAAGTTATGTATCAAATAAAATGTCTGTTCACCCTCTAAACGATAATAATAGCCGAAAGCCATAGTTTCATTGCCCTTAAGAAGTTTCCGAAAACGCTCATACCAAATTGTAATCGATCTTACAATCGACAGAGTTTGATTACACTAGACAAAAGTCATCCGAATCTCGCTAAATGGCGACAACACCTCAATAAAACATAACACATGCATGTAATTTATCCAAACTAGACGTCAATACTCATATCGTCAATTTGGTCGATTTGAGTTGAGTGGATATGATCGTGCACATGAACTAATAATAATAATAATAACGTTTTTGTTTTTAATTTTTATACAGGGTGGCCCAGAAAGGATGCAACACCTACGATCGTTAATTTCATCGACACCATCAACCACATGTCATTGTTTTTATTGGGTAGATCATTCCTTTTCCAACAAAATGATACTATGAGCATTGATTTTGGGTAAGGCGTTTGGATCCTAGGGCCATTTTTCTGAGGCAATGTCTTTTCCTAAATTTGCTACTTTTTCGTCTCCAGCGATCCTCGGACCACTAAGACATTCTCGCCACACGGCCTGCCGTAGAATTAGCTGTACATAAGAATGGCTCACATTGTCTTCCTTACAAAGGGAGAGCAGTCATGCGGTTCTTCTGTACAGCTAATTCTATGGCAGGCCGTGGGGCGAGAATGTCTCAGTGTTCAGAGGATTGCTGGAGACGAAAAAGTAGCAAATTTAGAAAACGACATTGCCTCAGAAAAATGGCCCTAGGATCCAAACGCCTTACCCAAAATCAATGCTCATGGTATCATTTTGTTGGAAAAAGAATGTTCTACCCATTCAAATAAAACACAATGACATTTGGTCGATGGTGTTGATGAAATTAACGATCGTCGGTGTTGCATCCTTTCTGGGCCACCCTGTATAGCGCTATTACCATGAGGATCATATCGCTTTACACCATTAGTATAACTCTGGTCAACGTAGCTAGTGGTGCACCCAGGCGGTCCGGGTGAAATTCCCGTGACGTATACCGAGGTATGACTAGGAGTCCTGTATGATACGCGAACATGAAAGCCCTAAATCCTGATCCCCGCCGAAAAAAGGAAGAAAAAACGTAAACAATTATGTAGTCCAAGTGCATGAATATCATGTTCCCAGGCCCAACTCCCCCCCCCCCCCCCCCCCCCCCCGATTGCACCCAATCTGTTCACCACATCCATACACAAGTGGCTTTTCTCCCAAAATTGTTGTTTTCTTCCCATTATGGTCATGGTTGCAGAGGCGTCGATTCGTTTTTGTGATTGGGGGGGGGGGGGGGGGGGGAATTGTCCCATCGATATATCGACGGAGTCACCAGTGAGACAGCTGGAAGCTCCACATTGGCACGCCTATAACATATATTGGGGGTCAAATGTTTTTAAATGTCAAGATGACTATACTGGGTGGCCCAAAAAACGATATGGGGCACTTAATTCCCCAACAAATTATGTCCATCGGATAGGGCATCTTTTCCAATGAAAAACGATACCAACGATACCCATTTTTGTCAATTTGTACCAAGTTAGTGTCTGATAAAACGCACTTACTGCCCGTCATAGCATTGAACAACGGGCAATAACTGCGCCATTGTTAGTGTGCATTAAGATGTGTGCCGAGAGAATAGGCATGATTGTTTGATCATATGACGGGCAGTAAGTGCGATTTATCAGGCACTGACTTGGTAAAAATTGACAAAAATGGGAACCTGACATGGTGTCACTCAGAGCGCCCTAAAACAAAAACTACAAGACCAAATTATTGTTCTTGGTATCGTTCTTCATTGGAAAGGATACCCTATCCGATGGACATGATCATTTTGTTACTATATTGACCCAAAGCGTATACAGACGGTCATAGAAGGTTTCCAACTAAATGACAGGTTTTATCATAGATAATGAGACAATTGATAAAGTCAATCCCCATTTCTTTCTTATTTTACCATAAGTTAAACAACGAGGTCAAAGAGAAGTGTTAAAGCTCCAAGTTCTTTTTAGTTGATTTTGGACAAACTACAGGTTATACTTTAATAGACAAACCAAGTTGAATTTCAGTAAATAGCGCATAAATGGATAGTTCAGTTTTGTTCAAACTGAATTTTAGTAACCAACACTTGCACCATTACATTACAAACTAATAGTTATAACCCCACACACATACAAATTAAATATGCCCTCTTATTACCAACCATGTGAACAGATATAATTCTACTAATTTGGGATTATACAAATTTGGCCAGGAAACCGTCTACAAATTGATATATTTGCAAAATTATAAAACTGATTTGCCGCAAATCGATATCGCCAACGCGAAATCGCGCATGCTACGCCCAAAAGACCACGCGGGGCCATGTGCATCCTGTATGCGGGCTTTATATCTCCAGTCCAATGCTAGCGACGCGAACAGGTGCCAACGGGCGGTGGATGTATACATTTCGCGGACGGCCGTTGGATTTCTTCCGATATTTCTGCATTTAACGATGCTTAGGTTCGGACTGTACCACACAATCCCATTTTAAATACTTATTCAACAATATTGATCATGACAATGTGTACTTAACACTTACAACCAATTGATGTTACTCTGATTGGTAACAAACTAGACTCAGTTCAGGTTGATTTATAAATTCAGTCTCTATAGTTCTTCCAACTGCTAGTCCTCAAGACTAACAGTCAGTTCAAATATCTTGGCTCGAACAGTCCTGTAAATAATCTATCCAGGCAGTAATCTAAGTTCTAAGCTCGGTAAGTAATGACTGGTAATCTACCCGAGCTGTCCTCAAAGCTCGGTAATCAGCTAAGGTAATCTACCCCATCTGTCATCAGCGCACGTCATTATCCGAGCTGTCTTCCAAGCTCGGCCACCAGCGTAGATCATATATCCGAGCTGTCTTCCAAGCTCGACCACCAGCGCAGATCATCTACCTGAGCTGTCTTCTAAGCTCGGTCATCGGCGTAGACCAGCGCAGCCTTCTCAGCGCCGTCGTTCCCCGCAGATCATCCGGACCAGTTCTCAGTCTCAGATCCGTCGTTCCCTGCAGAACATCCAGTCCAGCGCAGTCTTCTCAGCGCCATCGGTGGGTTGCCTCGTTTCTCTCATCGTCTGCGTTGACTCCATCCCATCCTCGTCGCCAAATTGTCGTAGTACAGTGAGATGAGGCCAAATGAAACCAAGGAGACGTTTGTTATCGTATTCTGGTCTTTTATTCATAAGCCACAGTATCTCGATGTTGAGTTTACGCAGAATAAAAACCCTGCAATTGGCAGTACAATAAAACAAAACATGTCTTAGTATTTAAATCAATAATAGTTGACATAATAGTAAATATATTATCCATTGCGGATATAGTATCGGAAATAATATCGCTAGTGATATTTGTTTGTCTCGCAATGTATGTCAACTAGGAATCTAAAAGATCATGACGTTTCGTGTGCCGCTGCAACACATTGTCAAATGATATAGTCTAATGTAGACAATCGGTTTTTATGCTCTACCGTGGCCCCAAATGCACAATCTCGCATAAGCGAGCACGTTCCCAATAGGTCAACAACGGGCCGCGCCGATTGGCCGGTGCACACGGGCACTCAACCAATCAACGGGATACTGGTTCGGCCCGCCTGCCGCAGCGCTAGTACGCGGATGCCACGAAAAAAAACCCAGTTTGTGCTGGGGGAAACGTGGTTACGTCCTAGGGTGCCAAACGAGGGCGCACTCCCTGTCTCCTTGCAAAAAAACAACTAAACAAAACAAACAAAAAGAAGGGTAGTTTCATCAATCCGGACGCACCCGCGCTCGGTCTGACGAGAATCTACTCTATTTACAACTATTATACTATTCATGTATCTATATCTCATCTATAAAGTGTCTGTGCACCCCCGCGCACTAATATATGTTTATTTATATCTATACTACAAGTTTACAGATATTGTATTCCTTCTAGAGTAGCATCATCAATCCGGACGCACCCGCGCTCGGTCTGACGAGAATCTATTTTATTCACAGTTATTATACTATGTATGTATCCATTTCTTATCTATAAATCATTTGTGCATCCCCACACAATAACTAAAATAATATCATGTTATGCATATAAACAATACTTAAGCACATCTTATTTAATACTCTAGTCATATTGCGTGTGCCCCCTGGACCGGCCAAACGTGTATTGTATTTTGTATAAATACAAATTCATTTATGGTCACCCTTTATGCCAAGTGTACACTGTATGTGTGTATAAAAGAGACACATGTGCCTTTTATAAACACTAAATACATATAAAAAAAGTGTTTGTCTATTTCAATTATAAATATCTTCGTATGTATTAGCATCTGTGTATGCGTCACCGCGCACTTAACAGAAACAAATTGTATGTGATGCATGTACGCAGTACAAAGCACAACACATATTATACTCGTCGCACGGCGTGAGCCCCTGGTAACGGCCAGACTTATCTTTTATATTTGATCACACATATATTTTGTTGTGATCACTCTAGTGTAAGTGATCCGTCTACATACAAAGGGGACATATGTGCTCTTTTTAAAAGCCACAAATTATAGTCTGACCCCCCTGACCATATCCGCAGACGCTCGGTCTGAGATAAATACTTTACTACAATTATAAAATGTATATTTATATACCTGAACATACATTTCAAATCAAATTATATGCCTTCTAGGGTATTATCATCAGTACGGACGCACCCGCGCTCGGCCTGATAAGAGTTTTTTTTGTTTACAACTATTATACTTTTATGTAACAATGGCATTTGTATCTGACGATGTATTTATTTCTATATTACACATTTACAAAGATTGTCAAATGATATAGTCTAATGTAGACAATCGGTTTTTATGCTCTACCGTGGCTCCAAATGCACAATCTCGCATCCCAGTATCCCGTTGATTGGTTGAGTGCCCGTGTGCACCGGCCAATCGGCGCGGCCCGTTGTTGACCTATTGGGAACGTGCTCGCTTATGCGAGATTGTGCATTTGGAGCCACGGTAGAACATAAGAACCGATTGTCTACATTAGACTATATCATTTGACAAAGTGTTGCAGCGGCACACGAAACGTCATGATCTTTTAGATTCCTAGTTGACATACATTGCGAGACAAACGAATATCACTAGCGATATTATTTCCGATACTATATCCGCAATGGATAATATATTTACTATTATTGATTGAACATACGGGCGCCCAGCCCTGAAATTGATACGTAGATATGAGTGTTGTAGCAAGAAGGTGGCTCGGTTCGACCGTGGTTGGAATCGGCCAGTGGGGCCGGTTGGTCGGGGTAGTGTCATGGCGACGTATCGTACTCTGGTTCGGCAGGCGGGCCGAACCAGTATCCCGTTGATTGGTTGAGTGCCCGTGTGCACCGGCCAATCGGCGCGGCCCTTTGTTGACCTATTGGGAACGTGCTCGTTTATGCGAGATTGTGCATTTGGAGCCACGGTAGAGCATAAAAACCGATTGTCTACATTATACTATATCATTTGACAAAGTGTTGCAGCGGCACACGAAACGTCATGATCTTTTAGATTCCTAGTTCACATACATTGCGAGAAAAACTTTTTTCAAGCCACTTTTTCAAACGACGATATCTCCTTTACTTTATCACCTTTTTTTGCGCTCTGTTTTTGGCAATATCATAGTAAATAACTGGAGTTACTGAATAATTAAGTATATCTATTATAAGAATCCTGTAAATAATTATATTTCCATGTTAAAAATGTTTTTTTTTACAAATACAAAAACTTTTAAAACAACTCGAATTTTGACACATAGTCTTATTTTTGAGCCCAAATGAAAGTCTAACGTATATAATCGCAATTAATTCCTCTTTCCGAACATAAACATAAACATGGGGGTGTAAATGTTTTAATATGGGTCAGGATCCAGCAAAATCTAACCCAACTACAATGTCATAAACTCATCAAAACACGACCGTTGAGAAGAGACGATATCCTGCTCTGTGATTGGTCAGTCAGCGGCCGAGAGGAATTACGCCATTCCCTTCGGACTGGGGCGTATTCTGCTAGCGCAAAATAACTATCAAACTGTAATTTATTTAATATACAGTCATAATTATTTTGTTGTTTTAGGGTACGAACGGATGAAATGACCTTAGATAAACATTTGTATGGATATCCAACAAACGAGAACAACTCTCATATACATGTTTATAAACGAAATTCAGTCAGGATATGATCACTGCAGTCCCACGTACTGTATTCCAAGTGTGGGGGAAAATGTTGAGTAGTGATTTTATGCAAGCATTTTTTACCTTCTTGTGTTCTTCAAGTATGTGTGAGCGTGCTTAGGATTTATGACATTGATTAGGGATACATTTGGAAGATATTTACACATTTTATGTTCAAAGTTTGTAACATTTTACTAGTAGGTGGCAATTTGTATATAGTCAATACAGGGCCAAACAGGTTCCTGAATGTCCAAGTGCTTCAGAAACTGGGTGTAAAATGAGGCCCAAACAATCCTACAGAAGGGGAAGTTTGTCAATAGATTGCATTCATCTCCACCTATCAAGCCTCCAAATGACAGTGGAGTATAAAGGAACTGATAAAGAACACTAAATGATTGGTAAAATCAAGAAATCTGGAAATTAATTCCCCCACGTAAATATCTGGTATGTTTAAAACAAAAAACAAACACACACATAAACATACATACATTACAAACATACATACATACATACATACACACAAACATACATACATACATACATACATACATACAATGTATACATACATACATACAAACATGTATACATGCATACATACATACAAACATGCATACATAGGTATATATACATTCATAAATACATACTTGTTTGTAATTTTGTTTAGATTTAATATTTGTTTATATTATTATTATTATACATATATACACACACATGCAAATGCAAGTATACACCAACACATGACACACATACACATACATGCAATTGTAACACTTAAAGGCATATATGCGTGGGTTATTAGACGCGTGGATCCATCTTGCGCACTTTTACGCACGGTACGTAATCCCCATTGGCTCAGTTATAAGTAGCGATCGCAAACTGTCCCGGCTTCCGAATACCCGAGTAAAAAATGCACACAAAATAGTCGCGTTCGGAATGTTTGTACTAGTCGAATGGAGATCTATCAGAGATGTTTACGAGCGAAAATATCACGTAACACGCTTAACGGCAAATACTTCAAAGCGCCGCTGTTTGATGTCTTAGGTGACAGCGTGAGAAATTCTTGCTGCATGCAATAAGCCAGTTCGTAATTACAAACTGCGCATGCGCGTAATTACGATCTAGACGGCCGGGTTCTGTGGATGAACCACAGCTCGATCGAAAATGGGCTTAGCAGACGACACTGTGTTTGTGTGTCAATGGACAATTTACTTCCTGGTATGACACCGGACACTTAATGAAGCTATTTCTTCATAAATACTAATTTCATGACACTTTCAGTGCTAACTGGGCAAAAAGAACACCATCTGGCTAACATTTCCAACAAATTCGATCATTTCTGTCACATCGTACTGCAAGAAACTTAATTGTTATGAACATTTTGTAACCGGTACAGCGCGCGCGTACCACAGGTTCAAGTCACCAGCTAGCTAACGGCATAGCTGCTCGTGAAGTCCCGCTATTTCGATTGTAGTGTATCAGGTTATGAAAAGCAGCATTTTTTTTTGCTATAATCTTGGCAATGGTTTTTAATGTGTTCTAAATACATCAATGAAAAGGAAAAATTATGTTTCCATTTTTTCTTTTTGGTCCCAGGGTGTATTTTGGCGATTTTAAAGATAATTAGCTAATTTGCATATTTCTGAACTAAGGTCAGGGGTCATTTTCCATCTAGGAATAGTACAGTAGTAATCAAAACAATCAAGACAGGGTAATATGGGGCAAGGAATCCATTTCCAGTGCTCATTTTCATGTGTCGTATGGGCAACGCCCTAAAATCCAAGATGGCTTCCCCTAATTTGCATATTTATGAATATTATTGATTTACAGTAGCTACATCCTCTAATAAGTATTAATTACAGGTCATATAGATTAAATTGGGCTCTTAATGTATATTAAAGATACTTCAGCTTGGTTGCCACCATGGCAACCTCTGACAATGCCTATAATTAGCTTAATTTGATTATTGACCTAATTTGCATATTCCCAGAAATCATGTAAATCTGTGTGTTTTGTGAACCCAGCAAGTGAAATCAACGAGAAATACCACTTTTCCATGGTGTCAGGGGGCAACGAATCCATTTATGATACTTATTTCGACGTATCACCTCGGCAACCCACATAAATCCAAGATGGCGGCCTTCATCATTTTAAAGTAAATAATGCTATTTGCTACTTTAATGGCATTTAATTTATAAAATTATGATTTGTTTACTGTAAGCAAACAACTACATTGTGATTCAAGTATTCTGGTTGCTTATTCCAATAATTAAAAGTCAAAACATTATAATATTAATGTAATATAACCAAAATAATATAATCGTGTATCATAACATGTGTTATTTGGGGAGCAGCCATCTTGGATTTGAGATGGTTGCCATGGTGATACAGGTAAATAAGTATCAAAAATGGATCTGTTGCCCCCCTAAACCTTGGAAAAGTGGTATTACTTGTCTTTTTTACTTGCCGGGTTCCCAATATACTGGATTTGGGGGAATATGCAAATTAGGTAAAATACATAATTATGCAAATAATATGCAATGCTAGAGGTTACCACGATGGCAACTCATCTTTGATATCTTAAATACATACTTGGAACATAACTAACAAATAATAATCCGGAATTATTGCTTATTAGGGGCTGTAGCCACTGAAAATCAATAATATTCATAAATATGCAAATTGGGGGCAGCCATCTTGGATTTCAGAGTGTTTCCCATACAGCACTTACAAACGAGCACTGGAAATGGAATCCTTGCCCCAAAATACCCTAGAATACTAGTTTTTTATCAATATTGTACTATTCCTAGATAGAAAATGACCCCTGACCTTATTTCACAAATATGCAAATTAGCTAATTATCTTTAAAATCGCCAAAATTCACCCTGGGACCAAAAATAAAAAATGGAAACATCACTTTTTCTCATCAGTAATGTATTTAGACCAAATTAAAAACTGTTTCCAAGATTATAGCAAAAAATTTCACAACATTTATGTGTACTACATTAGGGGATATACTATTGTTGCGACCGCGAACTCGCGAAGCTGGTGCCGCGACGCTTTCAAAGACATCGATTAAAGTCTCCAAAAATTGAAAAAGGGCTTATATGTTGACCAAAAGATTTCAACAGACCATCGAGGGATAAGGACAAAGTGCAGTGAGTTATACGAACTAATTTAGTTGAGTTTAAAGACAAATAAAGCGTTGGGAAAAAAAGAGAAAAAATGGGTACGAAAAAAAAAAAAAAAAAAAAAGGAGTACGAAAGCACATTAGCTGACTTTCAAGTTCCTTTTACGGAGAAAGTCCTTCAACGCAGCAACAGACCACAACTTAATTTCGTCGATAGATATTTCTTGATCTTCATCCGCCATTGTAAAACAGCAAAATCACACACAAGAAACAGAGAAATACAGACAGATCTTGCACTGTAACTGTCACGTTTTCGATGAGGTCGATTCCACGTTCGCGAAGAAGGATTATGCATTGACAATCTACACGTGTGCATACTCGCGCGCGGCCGTGCGTTTTTCCTTACTAGCGCTCGCGCGCGCGAGCTAGCTCTACGTGGTATAGTGACCTATGACCTGTGACGTCTTCCGGGCTCCTTGCTCTAATTACGAACTGGCTTATTTCATAAGAAGGCCCGTGTTCAGATATTTCGAAGCACCGCTCTTCGATCGATCCAACACATATCGTGAGTTTACCTCGAGAGATTACGGTGGAGTCGAGTTGGAATTTGCTGACTACCCTTTATAACCCACGCATATATGCCTTTAATAAACAGCCAAGGAAATCATTTGATTTTTTTTATCAAACGTGTTATATGAAAATAAACATGCCATATACATCTGTTAATAATAATAACAAGTGTGACATTGATACAAAGATATCACAATAATAAGATGTTCAGATGGCAAGAACATACAGTTTGTAAAAAGGCATAAAAGGATTAAATTATATAACATTGAGTCTATACGATCATAGAAAAGCTTTCTCCATGATTAAATAAGTGTAAAACGTCATGTGGGTATAAAGTTACTGTTTATGACACATTTGTGAAAAGCAATTTATCATCTTACTAGATACAAACATATCTCTAATTCAGGGCTCCACACTCAACTTTTTTCTCAGTGGCCTGATCGGGCCAGTAAAATAACTTATTCCCCTATTCTGGTGGCCTGAAAGATAAATTGCTGGCCCAAACAATGTTATTTAATGAGTAAACATTTTACTATTCAATATATCACTCTTCCTTATTCCCTTTGATTATAGATGAAGCATGGACATAGAAAAAAAAAATTGTTCTTATTTTGTCAATGTCGGGTTGAAAATCTGCTTGCCCGATCGGGCCACCAAAATATTACTTTTAAATACATTTCTGCTGGCCCAAAGTGAAATTTCACAGTGTGAGTGTCGAGCCCTGTCTAATTGATAATAACCTTGACAGAAATGAATACATGAATCTAATTACACACTCCTGTATAATGTGTACTTGTACATGCAACAGGCTAAGGCATGGACTAGATGTAAACATGGAATTATAGTCAAACATATTTACCAAACATTTAAAATTATCATTTAACAAGTGCACTGTATGGATAACAAAACTTGTAAAGCAACATGAATAAAATAATCTTATTTATCATCATTAAAGTATGAAACATGCTAATTAATCTGATCAATCACTGGATTGCATTTAAGGTAATAATACTGAACACTGTGTTTAACAGGCACACAAGAGTCACCGACCTGAGATTTACATGTAACAAATAATTACAGGGGGAAAAGAAAAAAGAAAACAAAATCCACCTATTTTTCTGCATGATCAAAATGGATCATGATCGAACAATGAATGCAGATCCGATGATCTCTTACACCATTAGAGCTACATGTAAATAGTAGCCAAGGGGCTCCACACTCACCTTTTTGCCACTGCCTTTTTGCCTTTTTTGCCAGTGAAATGATTTTTTCCCTATTTCTGATCGCTCGATTTAAATATTCACTGGCCCAACATTTTATTTCGTAAACTTTTTACTATTCAAAATATCACTCTTCCTGATCAAGCCACAAATTGCCTAATTTTGTCCATGTCAGGTTGAAAATCTGTTTGCCCCCTCAGGCCACCAAAATATTTTATAAATGTTTGCTGGCCCCGGGCTAGTGGGTCAGCGTGAGTGGCGAGCCCTGAGTTGTCCCTGATATTAGAAAAAAATAGCCCCAGAAATTTGAGCCCCGAAAGTTGGAAAAGTAGCCCACAAAAACTTCCATAAAATTTTAAAGGGATCCCCCGAAATAAAAAAATATTAACTTTTTTCCTGAAAGAGTACATGTATAGGTAAATGTACATAATTTCAGCCCTAATACAGAAACATTGATTTCAGTACATTAAAAATGTCATACTGTACACGGTATTCAAAGTCATATCTATACTCGCCACTGAGTAGAAGCTAACTGACAAAACTGTAGATATACATACATGTAATCAAATACTTACATGTAGTTGACTTTTACAACAACAGTCTTTCTGAGCTGAGATTGCTTGCATGAAATTAATCAAAATGTTCAAAGTCCAAGTTCAGCTCAATATCTCAGCGATTTAACTTGAATTAAAATGTTCCTTCTTGTGAATCAAAGTTCATGAACTGTTCACTTCACAATACAGAAACAAAACAAAAATTATCTGAACTAAGAATGCAAGTGTTATTTTCTTTTAAATGTTTAGTCCTATTTTCTAAAAAGGTGAAGTACATACTTCACATTTTTCATGTTTTCATGTTTTCATTTCAGTGTTACACATTTTCTCAAATCACAATGTGTCCAACGTCCAACTCCATGACTGTGCTAATTAACAAGCACTGTTTCTCATGGTCTCTGAATGTTTATGCTTCCTGAAGTTAGACTTTACCAGCGCACCGAAGATAAGTATGCTGACAACAGAGTCAATTTCCTGATGTCGTTGTCGCGAAGCGTGATGTCGCCCACAAAGTCGCTTGCCACATCCATCTTCTCGAAGATGACTGCCTGGATGACGACACTCTCCTCCCCTTCCACGTCGCTGACATCCGACACCTGGCCTACGATGATGTTGCAAATAGTAGTGCGTCCTTCAGCGACTCCGATGAGATCCCTCACCTCACCACTGATTACGCCGCTTTTGATGTTTACCATCCAAACTTTGATGAAGATCTCGCCATTGAAACGTACTTCATCACTCCCAACTTACGCTGAATTCGTGTCAATATTCTTACATGTTTTATGATTTGTTCACATTTGTTGTCCCTATACAAAACTACAGCATCAATATCATTGTCCATATCAATGATTTAAATGTTTTCTCGAAGTCTATTAATAATTGCGCCAGGAAATGGGGTATGCCGGGCCTGCTAAATGGCCTTGGGAAGGGTATACACTACTCACAACAAGTAAGTACCCCCCTAGCATTTTGTCATATATCTCAAAAAGTATTTCACCGATTTTTATCATTCAAACAGTAATGGATTCGCAATTTTATTACGCATACTGTGAGTGGTGAATGGTTTCCATACCATTACGTTTTCATCATTAAAAAAAATAATTTTCTAAAACAAAGTACAAAAAAAAAAAGTTGCACTTTCAGTTTTATTTGGCATACAGCATGTCCCAGAATTAATTACAACGGGACTTTCTGCAACGATAACTTTAGAGATAGTAGATCAATCGGAATGATATTTCAGGGTATGAAACTATAACTTATTACCTACATCCTGTAGAAAGCCCTATTCGATTTGCTTCGTTAAAAAAACGTAACGCTGTAGCAACCATTTACCACTCATATTGTGCGTAATAAAATTGCGCATCCATTACCGTTTGAATGATAAAGGTCGGTGAAATACTTTTTGAGATATATGACAAAATGCTAGGGGGGTACTTACTTGTTGTGAGTAGTGTATCAGGCCTGGGTGATGTATTGTTTAGTGAGTTGAAACCCAGTACAGTTTCTAGTATCGTTTGCATGCCGTTATCTAGTGTTTCATCACCGTTGCATCAATGTGTAGTATCGCAGTATAGTTTGTAGTGTACCAGTTAGTATAGTAATTGAATCCGCGAGCCGGTCACCAGCAAGCACCTATCACCAGCGGACCAGCACCCCGGGAGATCCGGTCGTCCCGTCAGCTCAGCAGTATGTCTGTAGCGTCGGCCC
The DNA here is from genome assembly GCA_037951105.1 of Echinarachnius parma. Classification (NCBI taxonomy): domain Eukaryota; kingdom Metazoa; phylum Echinodermata; class Echinoidea; order Clypeasteroida; family Echinarachniidae; genus Echinarachnius; species Echinarachnius parma. The sequence continues at coordinate 18,791 of JBAMJV010010564.1, read as the reverse complement.
ACCGCAGACGCCGGCGGGAGCATTGCATCAGGAGCGCCGCTGCCGTCGGGGAGTAAGGTGAGGGCGACCGATCCCGCGACAACATGATCACATCCCAATCCACCGAATCGATAGCGAATGTCAGGCCACAGCTAGAAGAAAGAGGGGAAGAAAAAAAAGAACAATCAACATTCAACAATTCTAGACATGGCATGAATCTGAACATTGCTTGCACTGTCAGTATTTTAACAGCAGATCCAAATTTAAAGACACGTATGTCGAGTCAGAATATTCCAATCAGAAAATTGAAGAAAAAAAATGGCTTGACTCATGCAGTCTCATTATTAACTAAAGACAACATTTCCTTTATTGTTGTGCAATGATTTTGCATCATGCACTATGGAAAATGTACGGATTTAGTAAGATAAAATGTCAAGCAGCCATCACAGATCATGAATAAAATGTAGACAGTCTAGACTTTGTTATATTAGATTACTACTAGTATGAAATAATGTGCTACAACTACAAGTAACAAGAAAAGTCAACTTCAATTGTGTATACAGTATACTTACTGTCTCTCACAGTCACAGTCACACAAACTGAGAAAAATGCCGACCTAGTCCTAGGACCATGGCCATGTTCATGTAGGATAGTCATGCCGTGGTATGGGTTAAACAATGGATGTCGAATGTCGACAAATTCAATATTTTCGAAGAGCAGAGACAGAGTCAAGACGAGTGAAGAACAAACAAATCAAACATCCATCACCAATTTCAATAGGTGGGGCAACATCGAATCTCTAAAACAATTCGAGCTCCGCGAATACAGGACAAAATTTCACGTTTATGCGACAGTAACGTGACACAGCATGCAGCTTTATCGTACCTCATTCTAATAATTTTTCGGATTAAGCACCAACTTTGACTACAAATTGTGAAAATGTGTTTTTTTTAAGCCCAAATAAAAAATGTGGTATCGACATTTGCGGCACAATCTTGGCTTTCCAGTGTACATAAAATTTATTTAATCCATGTTTAATATGGGTCAGGATCAAGCACAGTTTGAGGGCATGCAAAATCTTTTTGTTTTCAATAACCCTTCTTTGGAGCAGCATAACTTCGCACAAATACATCATAATAATGTGACCTCACACCACAAAACGACCAATAAGTCGGGAAAAATGATTGTGCTAATGTTTACATGATAGTAAAGTAGAAGTCAATACCTTTGAAATGGTATATAATTTGGCATATTTGGACTAAGCGAACCGTGTCAAAATGAGCAGCCAAGATTTGGAACTTGGCAGAATCAGTTTTAAAGTTAGGGAAAAAACGGGCCGTTTCAAAGATCGGCGTCCATTCAAGCACTGTAATCTGATCATATTTATATGATTAAAGATCTTATTTATACATGATTTCTGACGCTCAAAATTTCACAGAAGGTAGATTATGATACCCTCATTCATACCCAAATCCTGAATTTCATATTTTAAACAAAATTTGGCTATATCAGCTAATAACAGACAAACTACCACGGCGACATAACGGTCGTTTTGTGGTGTAAGGTCACATATTTTGTCAGAAAATGAACGAAATGAAACATTGATTATTGCTCTTCAAACTTACCATGACATTGTGTCGGCAGGAATCCTATTTTGTGTTTCAGGCCACCGGTAATCACGACGTGCATATTCCACAATATAACAACAACAAGACTTACCACTTTTGAACGCTAGAGGGCTTATTAATGGAATTGACTGTCCCTCTAACAGTGTCAAGACGCGCTCCACCTTTGAACGTGAGAAATGTGCTTCTCCCAGGCTTCAATATACAAACACGTGTATTAAAACATTAGTGTGGGTGTCTTACTACACACTAATTATCCGTCCTCGAAATCAAGTGTAACATGAGTTATAAACTAATTTGCATAATCTGAACCAAGTGTGACAAGTGTAATGAACTATTTTGCATAATCGGACTAGTCCGTGATCTACATACTGATATAAGCTAGTTCATATTCCCACAATTAAATCTTTCGTTCCGAAAGCGCTTAAAGGGATAGTTGAGTTTTCGTAGAGAGGGCGCTAGACTACTTTTTTTTGTGAGGTAATGAAAAATGTAAAATTTGAAAGAGCATAATATTTGAATAATTAGATCATCTTTGTTTGATCAAAATCGGTTCAGAGACGGCTGAAATATCCATAAATATAACAATTTGTAATAAAGCTGGGGCCCCAGGTTTATTAGAGAATTTTGAACCAGCCGTTAAAAATTCAAAAAAAATGCTTCCTCTTTTCAAAAAGTTACAACATAGGTATTTAAATAGTTATTGGTTATTTCTCTATATAATCACTATTTCAACAAAACATCACATGCACAATATTTTATTCAAAATGGTTGAAACCGATGAGTGTTTAGAGAGCGCCCTCTTATGCTTTAACGGCTCTTTTTAAATGATAGCATGATCTTTACTACGTCATTTGTAATTTTGTGTTCCTTTCTAGTTATAACTATTAGTTTGTAATGTAATGATGCAGGTTTTGGTTACTAAAATTCAGTTTCACCAAAACTGTACTCTCCTTACCAGAACTCAACTATCCCTTTAAGTGTACCTATGGAGCCTATCTCGTACGTAATTATAACTTATCTTATTAAGTCCCTAATTTTTTTTTTATCCTATAGACCACACACTGTTTCTTCTGCAGTATGTGCAAAATACCATTTTGTGCAGTTACACAAACAAAACATTTTTTCCTATAACCTATACACAATTTCTTTTTCTGCAAAATCTAACTAATCCTTAGGCATAATGTACACAAGAACAACATCGACCATAAAATTGCTTTCTGCACTCGTGTACTGCTTAAATGTACAAATATCTTATAAGCACCATCAAATGAGATGACTACCTACAAATCTGGCTCCAATGACCAAAATATAAACCTTGTTTTCTGCACAATAACAAGCCAATCCAACAATTTACATATATAATTCTGCTTCATCATCTAGCTTGACTTATCAAAGTAGTAAGACTTTGTTATATTTATTTCATTTATTTATTTATTTATTTATGTATTTATTTATTTCAATATATTTTACCAGGGTGGCCCAATTCAACAATAAGTTGGTCTCCCATGGGGCACTGGGATACAGTATACAATCATACAAACATCGTTATAAAAACATTTGAAATGATTTATACAATTGTACATGAATATATAAATGTTTAAAAATAACAAAGTGACGTAAAAATAATTATAAATTAAAATAATAACAAATATTAAGATACTGCATTTTATATACACATATATTTTGAAACAAATTCTTATAAGCTTTATTCATAATATAAAAAACGACATAAATGCTGCACACATTATTATTTCATCAATTAAATAAAAAATATAAAAGTACAATACATCATAGTAAGATATCACTTATTACAATTGAGACTATAAGGCAAGGTTTTTGAATAAATGTTGTTTCATTTTCTGTTTAAAAATATTCAAGGAATTTGAAGCTTTAATTTCAGTGGGTAAATTATTCCAGAGGAATATAGAAGAGTAAAATAAAGAAGGTTTATATTGTTCTGTGCGAGCATTAGTAATAATTAAGTTCAAATTTGCCGCGTGTCTAATATGAAATGAATGAGTATTATAAACAAAAACAAACGAATCATAATAAAAATTAGAGGAAAGGCGATGAATACATTTGTACATAAATACACATTTAAAATATGTCAAACGATCATTAAATGGTAACCACTTAAACTGACTAAACATTTCCTTGGACGGGATATGAAAATTGCAACATAAATCATCCTTGCGGCCCTTTTTTGTAATTTGATAATACGTTCTGTTTGATGAATAGAATGAACCCCCCATATTTCACAACAATAATCAATTCGAGATTGAATCAAGCATAAATATAATAATATCATAGTATCTTTTGGAACATAAGGTTTTATTCTCCTTAACATGCTTAAACTATAAAATACCTTTTTACATACATAATCAATATGTTCTGACCAATTTAAATGTTCATCAATAATTACTCCGAGACATTTAATACTTTTACATTGTTCAATATTTTCCCCTTTAAATTTTATTTGCACATTTCTCTTATTATACATATCAATTAACCTTTGCGGAGTACCAATGAATATTAATTTTGTTTTATCAACATTTAATGTCAATTTATTAGCGTAGAGCCATGATTTTACATTATTCATATCTTCTTGTAATCTATTTTGAATATCAATTACTACTATAGTGAAGGGTTGTATCATCAGCGTACATGGTTACACGACAATGTACAGTACTCGATCTATGCCACTTCATAATTATGAGACTTGGATTTTCTAATTCTCTTTCTAATGCAAGTTTTTAAACCATTTTTATTTGTAACGTATTCTCTTTCCTTTTTTCCTTTTTTCCAACAAAAACAAAGAACACAATAAATATGCAATTTCCTTCCCCACTTATGTCATGTTGAATATTCTATTGTTTAAGAAAATGCAGTAAATCTTTCCCGCTTATATCAAGCTGAATACTCCGAACAATGCAGAAAATCTTCACTGCTTATTTCATGCTGGATACACAAAACAATGCAGAAAATCTTCTCTACTCATCTTTCAGGGGGGTAACCTTATGATCGCTGACAATGGAAAATAATCCTTCACTGTGCGAGCGTTGACCTTCCTATAATCCAAACACAATCTCAAAGAACCGTCCTTCTTCACCAAAACAATCGGACCGACAAAAGGGCTCTTCGAAGGGCGAATGATCCTACGCTCCACCATCTCCTGTGGAATATTTTTCACCTCAGGAATCAAAGCTGGAGAGACACGCCTGAATGGAAGTCTAACTGAGGATCCATCTACCAGCTGAATGTGATGAGGTACCACATTGCACTCCCCCAGATCTTCAACTTCACACATGGCGTGAGACTAGAAACAGCCTCTACCGTCTCAAGAAACATCCTCTATAGTTCCTCACTGATGAGTCGGCTCCCTCAACCACGACATCACACATTGATACTCTGAGCTGACCATCATCATATCTAGGCAGAGTTGTCATCTTCGGTCCACAGCCAGAGCCTTAGCAACACAGGTTTTAGGCGGTAGGTGTATCTCTCGTCCGGATGAATTGGACACAAAAAACCAACAATATCCCCCTTCAACTGCTGACAGCTTTCACTGCACTCAGTGGTGAACTCGGCTCCTCATCTAACTCTCTCAACAAGACTTCCGCTCCTGGAGTAATGGCGTTCCTCTTCATATGGCACATCACTCGTCTAGCTGTATAAGGTGTGGAAACCTCCAACATCCCTGTTCTCACTGGTGATGGGCAACCGTTTGTCTCCATAGTTTTGGTTGCATCAGATCTGTGACAAAGATCCTAACATAATTGGATACTCCGATGCTGTGCCACTGCATACTATACTCCGCAAAAAAAGAAACTGGACACTTGTATGAGACCAAATATTTCGTATTCATTAACGATAAAATATATGATGTTGTATATCAAATTAAAGATAGAATTACCCTCTTCGATATTCGCATAACATCCAGATGAAATCATTCATGCATGAATTGTCACGGTCAATTAAGCACACCAAGCTCTGTTTTCAAAAATAGCAAAATGGAACATCCACTCAACCATTTAAATGTTGATAAGCATAATCTAAAACGCTATATTCATGAGATGGCATCATTTTTCATTACAAATGTGACCTTTTCTATCTTCATCTCAATAAAGAGTATAAATGAAGACAAATTGTGAACGTTATAGGTGTTATTTTCATCCAAAAGTAACAAAATGGGGAATTCCATGGCAAAGCTTTATTAGTCAAAATCACAGTTTGTGCCCTTATTTCAGCATGAAAATGGTATAAATTCTTCTCAAGAATAGTTCAAAGATCTTTAATACCTGAAGTTACCCTTGGTCAAAGAGTTGGGTAGTCCTCAACATGACATTTCTCTACGTAAATATGGTTAAAGTTACAGGGGACACATGAAATAGACAAGCTTCATGCCTCTAATACAGACCAGTGATAATGCTCTCATAACCTGGTCCTGTTTTATTGACAGATTTGTATTTCCAGAGTTTGTTCATAACAATAAAGTTGAATAATGTCATAATTTAGTTGCCCCGCTCAGCTTGTTTTAAGTAAAACTCTTACGATCATTTCAGTCGAATGGTGTGGTCCTCCATTGTTTTGCTATTTTTGAAAACAGACCTTGCTATTGTTAATTGACCATGGCATTTCATGAATGAACGATTACACCTGTAAGTTATACCCTGCATGTAGAGGACTAAATACCCTTAAATTTGATATATGATCATGTACACTTTATCGTACATTAGTATGAAATATCTCAACTTATACAAGTGTCCAGTTTCTTTTTTTGCGGAGTATATTTCGGCCGCTACCAGGAATCCTCCATGTAGTGCCTGCCCTCTAACCTTGTTTGGAACCTCAATGAAACATTCGATTGGCACTTCAATGTCACGAACGTTGAAAAACACCCCTGTCTCCTGCCAAAGTCCACCCAACTCTTATTTCAAAAATCCTGCTTATGAATAATTCATACGCAGCGATGTAGGTCAAGGGCTACTCATGAATATTCATTACTTGGATTAGGGTTTGGATGAGTTTGAGGATTATATTTACACTGAGACCCTTCTGACCATCGGCAATTTACGTGGCCTAATGGTCATGCTGTGGACTTCAACACTTCTGGATAACATGGGTTCGAATCCTCTGTTCTTCTTTTCTTTTGCCATAATAAGTGTTGAGTAGCGGTTTATTTAGTAAATGTATCATGCACAGTTTTCACTAAGGTCTGAAAGCTGTGCCCAACATCACTGCGCATGCTCACTGCTTATCTCCAGTTGCCATCCTACAGTTTAAAAATTCGCCGCATGTGCCGCTTAGCGCATGAACCAAAACAGAACGCTATTTAGACCTCGTTGAAGTTGGTTGATGGTCACCTCCGCTACTTAGTCCCCTGTTTTAAAGTTGTCTAAGGAACACCCCCCCCCCCCCAAACAAACAAAAAACGAGTACCACCCTCACCCCACTACCCCACACACACACACACCGGAGGCCTCCCCCTCGTCCTCCAAGATTTCTCGCTTCAATTCCCCGTTTTACTTTTCACTTATCGACATACTGTTCTGTATAATAGTTTTTACATGGGGCCATGCAGGCGCGAGTTTTTATTCCTACACGCAAGCCTAGCCATTATTCCTCAAATATACATGGAATGCTGGGACTAGAAACAAATATCTGGTTCGGAAAGCCTTTCTCAGGGCTTCAGACCAGATCGTCACTCAGAAGAATCACGCAATTTGCTTCGGCCAAAATGCAGTGTTGTATCACTAATATTGCTTGTTTTGCATTACCAATATTGATGATTTGACTCTATATGAATATACCAATCTCTACTGGACAATAGTTACATGATATCCGGAATTAACTTCGTACGAAAAGTAATTGTTCTAAAGTGAATTAGACCTAGAAATCGATCCTTTGTTCAACCCAAAAAATTAACGCAAAAGTGAGCATTGAACGCGACATGCAATAATCTAGCAGCATTCAGTGCGGTTGAAGTTAGCACTCGTTTGCAGGCCGTTGCCAAAATGCAACGTGAATAGACTATAATTAGTGCGTGTAATAATAATAACTAATAATGAAAACTTCATTGATATAGCGCTTTTTGCAAAAAATTGATACAAAGCGCTTTAAAAAAATATTTAAAAAACAAACAAAAACATTATTACAAATACAAACCTACATTTTATACAAACAATAACTTAACACAGTTCAATAGAGAGGGCAACCAAGTGAATATGTGTGAGTAAACACATACTTCAATATTTAGTTATATATTATGCGGATAAAGATATTGATAACTTGGTGAAACATTTTCAAGCTGATTTAAACTTAATTTTTAAATGGTATGAACAAAATAGATTACGACTTAATGTAGATAAGACAAAAGTTATGCTTTTAAGTACACGTTCAACACATCAGTTAAATGTTTATATGGATGACAAGAAAATTGATCAGGTTCATAGCTTTCAGTACTTAGGTGTAGAAATTGATGATAAACTTAAATGGAATGCTCATGTTCATAACCTTGTTAGATCTATTTCTAGTAAATTATACTCATTGCGTAAAATGTCCCAATTTTTGGATAAAAAGTCTCTATTAATGATGTATAATATGACCATTCAACCTTGTTTAGATTATTCGATTACAGTCTGGGGCAATTGTTCACAGAAGAATAAGGATTTATTATATCGCTTACAAAAAAGGGCAGCTAGAATTGTTACATCTAATTATGATTATGAAACTGTTAATGGAAAAGATTTAATTAAAACATTAAAATGGCAATCATTAGGTCAACGAATGAATTATTTTTTAGCAACACTAATGTACAAATCCGTTCATGGAACAGCTCCTACTCACTTATGTAATGCAATTGAAATGGTTTGTGATCGCCACGATATTAATACGAGAGCAGCTAACACTTTGAATATTATACTACCTAAACCGAAAGTACAATGTTATAACAATAGCCTTACATACTCGGGTGGCATTGTCTGGAACTCGCTGCCTAGTCATTTACAATGTTCGAGGTCTCTTCCCTCTTTTAAACGTTTATACAAACAACTGTATTTTCACTGATGTATATATGACCAGCGGAACGATAGATAACTGTTTTTAATTATATTGTTTTAAATTGTTGTTTAGTAAATACTCCAACATATAATGTACGTGATCTATCGGACAAAGCAGAACGGGTGGATGAATGTAGCTGTGTTTATTTGTGGTTATGATTCCATTGTGTGATACGGATGAGTGAATGTGCGTGCCTCTCCCATTGTGATGTGTGGCTGTGCGTGTGCCTGCTGTATGACTGTGAGGTGTTCTGTCATGTCTGTGTTGACATTGTTCTACTTGACTGATAATCACGTGCTAGCTGGAGTAACCAAAACAATTTATTTCTCTCTTTCGTAAAAATTAGTATATTTAGACTGTATATATATATAGAAACTTAATTGTGTTTTTATGATTTGAAATAAATTGAAACTATTTTAATACAACTTTGTCCAAAATTGTAATAAAGTATATCTTGAATCTGCTGGTCATATGCTATTTGTACATATTGTTATATTTATATTTATCATATTAATGTATTATTGTTTTATGCATATTGTATGATGTTATATCAGGACCCTGACAAAAAACAGTATCCTTGCTGATCAGGCTATCCTGTATAAATATATTTGAATAAATAAATAAATAAATAAACTTATAACTTAGGATAGAGGTGGGTTTTTAGTTGAGATTTAAAGGTACTGAGGGTGTTAACTGATCGAACAAGGTTAGGGAGGCGATTCCAGCATTTAGGTCCAGTGACTACAAAAGCTTAAGATCCAACATTTGTGCGAGTCCGTGGGGTAGTTAATACTACAGCAGAAGTGGATCTTAAGTTGTACAAAGATTAACGGGTATGAATTAGATTACAAAGGTAAGATGGGGCTTGATTTGATAAGCATTTATATGTAAAACAGCATTCTTGTATTCAATTCGTCGAGGTACCGGTAGCCAATGCAGTGACTGGATGAGAGGTGATGTATGTGTATATCTGGGTTTCTTGTAGATTAGACGGGCGGCTTGATTCTGAAGGAGCTGTAGGGTGTGCAAGTTCTTTGTTGATGTTCCATAGAGAAGGCTAATACAATAGTCTAACCTTGAAAGAACAAGTGCCCGAACTGCTGCATGTGTAGAACTTTCATCACGATACTTCCGGATCAAGGTAATGTTTCGGAGATGGAATTTGACAGTTCTAGAGATGTTTGCCACCTGAGCATCGTGAAGGAGACGATTATCAAAGATGACACCGAGGATCCGAAGACTGTGAGGGTTCCAGAACAACATCACCAAGGGTCAGTTTGACATCTGTGAGCTTTCGATGATGTGCTTGCGATGCAACTACTAGAAGTTCAGTTTTATCTTGGTTGAGCTTGAGTTTGTTGACAATCATCCAGATTTGAACATCTTTGATGACATCTGTCAGCTTGGAGAGTTCACCTTTGATCGAAACCTGGATAACTTGTAACATACAACTGTAGGTCGTCGGCGAACATGTGATAGTTGACATCATGTTTGTGAAAGATTTCAGCAATTGGTTGCAGGTACAAAGTGAAAAGCAGGGGCCCTACGACTGACCCCTGTGGGACCCCATACTCCAGTTTAACATCCGGAGATTTTGCGTCATCGATGGCAACATAGCATGTCTTCCAAGGCTTGTCTGCATAAAACAAAGTGAGTGTGAAGTATGTCAATGAGAATGGCATAGTCATCAATGCTGTCTACAAATTGGCAATGATCAACAAATAAACGAAAGCTCGATTTCTAGAGTCCCGGATACAGTCTACTCTCCAGGATCGTACTTTATAATAATAATAATAATAATAGACCAGCATTCCGAGGCGCATCATACTGTAAGGTGTATTGTTACCCTGGCTGTAGCTGAGTTGCCTTGCAGGCGCATCAAGCATTTCAAGGAATAAATTCCTGTCAGGTACCCATTTACTACACCTGCATGTACACAGTAAGACAAACTGGTGGATAAATGGTGCAAAGTAACGAAAAAGGGTGCAGACTCGGCATAGGATTAAAGTTGCACCATTGTATGCACCTTTCAAGGTGCATTTTTGGAAAAGAGCAAAGTCGCACATTTCTTAGTCTTGTTCCTATACCATTTTCCTACTGCACGCATGGTTTAATGGACTCCTCTATTAATACACGGTTCGTAAACTCTATGTCAATCATCAAATGTATCTCACACTATTATGAGTGTATAATCTTATGGTTTTAACTGAATATGTGCCAATTGTATTTTCATATATAATATAGAAATTAAATAAATGGGTCTGTAAATCAAACTACGGCCACAGCAAGGCTATCAACCAATTACAGGGTCCGAGACAAACAATTCACTCACAGAGAGAAAACAAACATATTTGTGTTTAAATGCAATATTGTTGATTTACATCACTGCTTTATGATTGACTTCTCGTGTGAAATAATAGCTCATTATGCATGATGGGATTGGAAAAACAGAGAAATTGGAAATAACGTAATATGAAAATAGTTTTCCTTCAAGCGTAGATTCGTTACAGCCCCTCTGATTAGTAATTTGCTTGATAAGCTACCAAGCGAGAATCCAACAAAGATAATAAATACACACTAAGAAAACAAAAGTTTAAATAAGGTGCAAAGTAACGGCGAAAGGTGCAGACGCGGCTAATGAGTACATTGCACCATTGTATGCACCTAGTTCGGTGAATTTTGGCTGAAGTGCACAATCCCACCATTCTTAGTCTAGTTCCTATACCACGGTTCTACTGAGCACACATGGTTTTCTGCGATCCTCTATTAATATAACATTCATAAACTCTATGCCAACATCAACATTATCGTGCAACATAATGAGTTCATAAGTTTATGGTCTTATAATCATGATAATGAAAATGTGCCAACTGTCTTTTTATATTAACTTGATATACTGTATTTCATATGGGTCTGAAAATGTATATCAATGACAACTACAGCCACAGCAAGGCCGTCAGCAAATTACAGGGTCCGAGATAAATAATTCACTCTCAGAGAGACAAAATATGCATTTCGTGTTTTAATGCAAAATGTTGCATTAGGTAATTCTATAGCTAGCTGAATACCGCTCCTGGAGAGCTGAGGAGCGGTAGTGATTTTTGAGCTCAAGCTTGCATCCAGTATATTTTATCAGGGTTGGCACTTCTTATCTCTAGCCCCTGGGCGCTAATGTCTCAGCAGAGGATTACAGGATTAGGATTGTTGACAGCAGTAATAAAACTGATAAGAATGTGGTCGATACGGAAACAAAAATGATAAAATTGATCACCACAATGGTGGAAGACAAGCTAATGGGACAATCACGTCATGGATTTCCATCACTACTCTATGTTTCCTTTTGTTAAATATTACCTCATTATGCATGAAGGGATTTGAAAAATAGAGAAATGGGAAATAAAGTACTATGAAAATATTTCTAATTCACATATAGTTTCGTTACAGCCCCTATGATTGGCCATTTGCTTGATAAGCTATCGCACGCTAATGCGACGTCATTAATTCGATGCTCTAAAGACCAGTACATGCGTAGCCTTTCATCAATGGTTGCTCATGGCAAGTTGAAAAGCTTTTCAGGGGTTTGTCCGCATCGATATAAAAATACTGGATACAGCTTGAATGCACTCGCCGAGATAATGAGGCAGAATTGAAGAATTTATATTTAATTGACCGACCTGTACGTGTCATTTTCCTACGTACTGAGCTAAAACACCGATGTTTTAAATAGAAGTAACTAGGATAAATCGAATGTTCTATAGAACGAAAAGTGTTCATTAAACGACTAACATTCCAAAGTTCATATTATTATTTATTTCGTATCAACCTGTCACAGATAAAAGGGTGAATTTTAAGGTTGAAAAGAGGATACGAAAAGCAAAAATGTTCAACACAATCATAGCGTAAAATAACTTATTATAAATGCTTGCGTCTCAGTAAATTTTACATCATTGGAAAGGGTAAAGTCTCGTTTTTGATGAGAAATGATTCGCATATGCATTAACTTTTTAGAATAGTCAGGAGCTAGCAAAATATCACAAGGGATCAAAAAATAACTGTGATTTCCGAAATTCCAGCTCTGTGATTGGCTCATTCAACTACTGACCACTGTTGCTGAGGTAACGGGCCCATAGCAACAGTCATTCGCACCGGACATTGCCCGCTTTGTCACCATGCGGTCTTGGTTGAATAGCCAACAAGTCGCGCGTGATGTTGAATAAGCCAATCACAGAGCTCGAATTTGTAAATTCACAGTAATTTTTGAACATCTTGTGATAATTTGCTAGCTCCTGACTATTCTAAAAAATGTATGAATATATATGAATGGTGTATTATCTGAGCCGATACTTTTCTCTTTCCAATGATGTAAAAATTACCGAGACGCAAGCACAATGGATATATTATTTTATAAGGTAAACATGAATCATTAAATTCTTGTTTTATTATCATTTTTTAACCTTAAATTTCACCCTTTTTTTTCTACGTCAGATTGAAGCGAAACAAATAATAACATAAACTTCGGAATATAAGGCGTTGTATCGACGCCTTTCTTTTCATGAAACACTTAATTTCTCTTAGTATATGCGATTTGAAATATTGTCGTTCATGCTTACTACTTTTACATAGAAATCCTAGTCATGCATATTTTGTTCATAAATGTGAAGCTGCCTTGTTGATGCTCTGCGATCTCACTGGATAAAGCAACAGCGCCCTCTTCATGAAGCCAGCGACAGTGTGAAAAGTACACCCAATACAAAAGTCCGCCAAAAGTGCTCCATTCATTCGCGTAAATCGATTTACGTGAATGAAAAGAAGCACCTTTTGTATTGGGTGTACTTTTAAATATTAGCGGCCGATTTAGCAGTGTGCAGCGTGTTATATCCAGTGTGTATATCGATGTTTGTCTGACATAGCAACAGCTGATTTGTGTACGATTTTGTCTACGTATTGAATCGCATTTATATCAATTGAATAGTTCGTCTCCAGGTCACCGCTGGACGCTATTGACTTGAATTGTTTGAATAACATTGTTAATGCAATTGGACCATCAAACCCAGTAATATACATGTATTAACATTTTGTTAAAAAAGAGAAGTCTTCTTAGAATGATTTCTATATTGGGACACATACGGACACAAACAAAAGCAGTTTCAATGCAAAGATGCGTAATCAAAAAACAACTTGCTATAGAAAACGTGCAATGTGTAAACCCTTTCAAAATCCATAGAATTGCATACTTGCAGTGGATTATTCAACGAAGGGGCCGTCTTGATTTAAGTTTTTACACCTTTGCAGTGCAAAGCGGCGCATCTTGTGTTAATAGTTATGAATATAAATATTGTATTTACAGTATTTGTATGTACTTTGTTCAAATGGTTGCAATGGTTAGATTATGTGACTGTAATGTGATGTCCTACACAAATGTTGGGCCATAAGCTACACTGTCAAAATTAACTGTATAACTATAAGGTTTGTTGCCCTTAAAATTACAACTTTTCACCGTTTTTATCAATTTTACAGAACTTATTCTGTAAAATAACATAGTTTTTTTTAGTTTATGAAATTATATACATTCATCATAACTGTTAATAAACCGTTTTTTTGTACTACCTACAACTTTCCCCGTTTTTTTGTTGTTGTTTTTTTTACAAATGTTCGCATGGTTCTGGATTTATTTACTGGCGACAAAGTTCCTGTCAAAAAACAAAAATTTCTTTTTATGAAACAGAAACAATCCTGTTAAACCAGGCCTATGCTAACATCACATGTTGTTTCTTTTATTACCCTGGTCTGTGAAAAAACAAGCAAACAAACCTTATTTCTTGTAGATATTATTAAATACGAAAATACCGTTAAACCACCAAATTTTAAGTAATTAGTAACAGGTTCATGAATATTCATGAGCTAGTTTTTTTTTTTTTCAAAATGACATTGAATCTGTTCATAATCCCGTTATTTTGTGGAATAGTTATCCAAATGCATTTCTAACTTAAATCAGTATAACTAATTATCAGTGAACCACTTTCGGATGGAAATTAATGAATGCTTTGAATGTTTAAAGTCTGTGTTATTTTACTAACCACTACAAAATATACATCGTGTTGTACACATGGTTATAAGCTATCGTAAACAAGGAACGATATATAGGAACGATAGGTATAGGTTTAGGGCAAATTATGTATAGGATATGTCGTAGGTTAGTAGTACTAGCAGGATAGGGCTATAAACACACAGAAAAGGGGTGGTACTTAGAGGGGTAGTTTAGTTTTGGTAGAGAGGGCGTTGCACATCGCAATTTTTTTGTGAGGTAATGAAAAACTGAGTGTCGAATTTTAGAGAACATGCAATTTTAATGGCAGAATTAACTTTATTTGGTCAAAATCGACCCAGAAACGGCTGAAATATCAATAAATATATCTGGACCTATAATTATTTGGGGCCAAAATAATTAGATGGTTTTTCAAAAAAAATTTAAAATGCTTGCACTTTTTCAAACATTTTCAAAAGCATTTTTTTAATAGTTGTTGATGATCTCTCTATTTAATCATTATTTCAATAAAAACATCACATGCATAATTTTGTATGAAAAATGGTTGAAACCAATGCCTTTTTAGAAAGCGCCCTCTTGTGTTTTAATGACTATTTTTTTAATGATAACAGGCTTTTTACTTAGTCGTTTGTAATTTTGTATACCTTTCGAGCATGGTGGAGTTATAACTACTAGTTCATAATGTTACTGTCCAGGTTTGGTTACTAAAGTTCAGCCTTACCAAAACTGTACTACCCCTTTAACCAAAAGTGCAACTTTTAAACATTTTTGTTGCATCTTTGCACTTAACTCAAAGGTGTAATGTTGCACCATAAAATGGCATATTTGCAAATTCCCAAATGGTGCAACTTTGCACCTTTAACTTACATTTACACTTACATTTACACTTACACTTACATTTACACTTACACTTACATTTACACTTACACTTATAATTACACTTACACTTAACATCTGCCTATCTACTTTTAAGTGCAACTTTGCACCTTTTCCTAAAGATGCTTTATTGCACTGTCAAGGTGTAAACAGTAAAGAATCATCTCTGAACCTTTACCGAGAGGTAAAATGTTGCACTTATATATGTGCCCCCAGTGTGGCAACGGTGTGCACCTATATAGGTGTGAGATTGACCTATTTTTGTCTTACTGTGTATAGAGCAGCAATTGTGGATAAAGTGTCTTGCTGAAGGACACACGTGTCAACAGGAAAGTAATTACATGAAAAGAAGAGGTACATTACTTAAACAAATGAGACAGATGAGACATGACAATGACTTCGCTGGGTTTGAACGATTAATTCTTGATGTTCCATTACGTTATGAACTCTTGTAAGGTATTGTATATAAGCATAGTCTTTGGTATAAGGTAGGACAGAAAGTGCGCCTATACGCGTTCGGTGAGGCGTGTCCCGTCGCAGCTTTATTTTTCAAAAGGGAGGGGGGCTGCACTGCCTGTCAATATCAATTAGTCGAACAATAACGAGAGCATGTCCACGGGGGAGCGGACCCCCTTTTGTTAAAGGTAAAGGCAAGTTTTGGAAACGCCCCCTCTCAAAAAAATGAAATGGAAGCTCTTATTACCAATAATGTGAAAGAATATAATTGTACTAATATAGGATTATCCAAATTTGGCCAAGAAACCGCCTACTAATTGATATATTTGCAAAATTATAACTTGATCGTCTGCAGATAGAGATCGCCAACTCGGAATCGCCCATACGCTACGTACAATTACCATGTGCGAGTACACGAGGTGTTCGCTATACCGGCTTGTCCCCAGCTTGTCGATATCTCCCCCAGCGCTAGCGGCGTGGACAGGTCCGAACTGGCGGGGGATTTATAAATTTAACAGGCGGATATTGGATTTCTTCCGATATTTCTGTATTTAATGATGCTTATTAGGTTCCGATTTTAGCACACAAGCCCTATTTCAATACTTATTCAACAATAATGATCAATATAGATGTATTCGGCTTTTTTCCCAAAACTGGAATTCATCTTTAAGTAAAAGTGCTCGCTATTGTATCCTGTGCGCGGTGTGTACTTAAATCCCAGTGTATCATTCCAAAATCAAATTTCAATTAAATCCTTACATATCTCTACAAAGCAAGGATTATATTCACCAATTTGTTGCGGGAATGTGTAAGTCATACATATTTTCAGATATGCAAGTTTAGTAAGCTAATTTCACTCTCGAAACGGATGTAAAACTTCTTGAGCGATTTGTTCTGCATTTTATTTCCAGACCGTTAAAAATTGCCCTTAGAAAAACGTAAAAAACTCCGCGTTGCAAAATCATTATGAGACAAACTGTATTTCATAGTTTACTATAGCTTAGATAATGCTGAATCGAACAAGATAAAAATCCAGAAAATAATTTATCCGACTTTAGTTTCTTCTATATGTGACGTATCCATCGTCCCTCTCCTGGCTCCAGGCCGAGGTGAATCTATCGTCGGTGAAGGAGGCTCGAGACTCGGCTGCTGCTTCTGTGGAAATTTGTCTCCTCTGCTTATTTTTGGCTGAGGGGACGAATTTCGCGCGCGGGGATTGTCTGCCGCAACCGGAAAGCGCTGGCGTGCTGGTCCCCCTTCCGCGTGAGAAGTCTCCCCTTTTCGTGAGCATAAGGGGGTGGCGTGAGCGGTCTCCTCTGTATTGTCGTGAAAGTGTATGTATTAGGGGGGGGGGGGGGAGGCGTGAGCGATATCTCCTTTATTGTCGTGATACTAGGTGTGTATCAGCAGGGGATGGCGTGAGCTGTCTCCCTGAGTGAGGGGGGGGGGGGGGGGGGCGCATGTGATCATGTGTGATCCTGTGCACTAGATTGGTGTGATAGTGAATTAGGGGTTTATACAATTCGATTTATATAGCGCCTATTATATAAATTATATCTAAAGGTAGCATGAGCTGTCTCCCCATTATCCAATTGATAGTATATTATGATAACAATAATTATAATAATAATAATTATAATAATAATGATAATAATAATAATAATAATAATAAAAGTAATAATAATAATAATAATAATAATAAAAGTAATAATAATAACAATAACGATAATGATAATAATAATATATTTAATCGATTTAGCGCTTATGATCAATATTATCTCTAGGGGTGAATTAGGGTAGCGTTAGCTTATGTCTCCCCATGATCCCCTTGGTAGTGTATTAGTAATAATAATAATTATAGTAATAATAATGCAAATAATTATGATAATGATATATTCAATTGATTTCGCGCCTAAGATATAAGAATTATCTGCTGGGATAGCATGAGCGGTTTCTCCTTATTGGTGTAAATTAGGGGTATCGTGAGCTGTCTCCCCATTATCCCCTTGATAGTGCATTCATAATTATAATAATAATGATGATAATATTAATAACAATAATAATAATAATAATAATAATAATAATAATAATAATAATAATAATAATAATAATAATAATAATAATAATAATAAAAATAATAATAAGAAGAATAATAATAATAATAATAATAACAATAATAATAATAGTGATAATAATAATGTTAAAAACAATAATAGTAATAATAATAATAATAAAAATAATATATTCGATTTATATATCGTCGAATAACGAAATTATCTCGAGGGTAGCATGAGCGGTCTCCCCTTATTGGTGTGAATAAAAGTGGTAGCGTGAGCTGTCTACCCATTATCCCCTTGATAGTGTATTGATGATAATAATAATACTATTCAACTTATTTAGTTTATATAAAATGCAGCATAATATGGTACCAACTTATCTAGAACCATTAAAATTAAAGCAAAATGTAAAATATAAAACTCGTTATTCTGTAAAATGCTCCCTCTATACCTACCACGCCCAAATACTGAATGTAAAATAAATTATTTTACATATAAAATTCATTTTGAATAGTTATAATGTAATGTATATAATGTATATAATAATCATATTTTGTTTTTTGTCAACATGCAAGTTAAACTGCAAAGCGCCTTTGTAAAACAGGCCTACCCTGCAGTATATAATGAATAAAACAAATAAATTAATAAATAAATTTAGAGCATAATATAATAATAATTCATATGTAGGGG